>JARYGA010018176.1:0-24504 GCA_030545235.1 Helianthus tuberosus
TCACCATTGTTTCAAAGAAAATATAAAACAAATAGTATAATATGGCAAATGACAAAACTTAAAACCAAAGGAAGTTAGAAGTCTAATAAATCGATTAGAGTTTCTGGTTAACAAAATTATTGTAAATACATAATGTCTATAACATTTGTTAAGTTAATAAATTAATACATATGAATATGAATACATATAAAACGATATCCATTTATCTCAAAGCCGGTAAAACGAAAAGGTTCTCTCGTAAATGGCATTCTTCATAAATAATTTGTAATTAAGATCACATATTATACAATATTAAACCGTATTTTATGGTAACTTTCATTGATATTTATAATTTAACATATTTCTCTCTTATTCCATTGGAGCACACAAATTTCAAAAACCATGTGCTGCTAATTTCTTTTTCAAAATGATTACAGAAGTTATATGTATTCTAAGACACAACATATATCACCACCACCGCCGTTATATCGGCTAACAACCCCCGTCGACATCTCCTCCATATAACCAACTCCTATCTTCAGCTACCTACGAACCACCGCCAACCGCCGCTGCAGGAAAATGGCAGCTGCTCATCGATACCGTCATTGTTAGGGCCGAGCACTGTTGTCGCTGGCTAAGCTTTGAACCACCTCCTGGTCGTCATGTCTTCATCAAAACCGTCATAACCGCCGCCGCTAGATCAGAAGACCATCACCGGATCTTAACACCACACCCATTTTTGTTTTGTCTCTCTCCCAAACAGTTTCTCTAAAGCTAAACATACGAGGGATCTAAAAGTAAAACATACGAGGGACCAAACTGTAAACACAGAGAAAGTGAGGTGGTACCTGTCAAACAAACGGAATGGTTACTTTATTGGCGCGACATGTTGAAAAGACAAACTACGGTGGCCAAAATTGAAAACCTAGAAAAGCCACTAGCGCAATCATGCGATGTAATTTGATATATATAATAATAATAATATAATCAATTCTTTTATTCTCAACATCATTCAGCGGCCATTTAATTCACTATGAACAAGGAACCAACTCGCGATGCTCTACCCGGTTCCGCTCATTTAATCGTTTGTGCTTATTTTTAAGAGTAAACTGCTAAATTCGTCCCTGAGGTTTGACTCAAGGTGGCAAACTTGTAAATAAGGAGAAATCCTTATATTCCTTGTGCCTATAAATAGGGAGTTATAGTGTTAGGTTTAAGACTTTGCTCAATTGGAGATTTAGAAGATTAGATTTTAGAGAGAGAAAGTCTCTCCATGTGATTCTCGGCTTTGTACACGACATCATATCAATAGAATCATAGTTCTAGTACGTCATTGTGTGTTCGGTCACGCACGTTCACGGATTCCGCACGTCGAACGTTCGTTACGCAATCGTACAGTGTCGAAACCGGTCCTACAGACCTGTACTAACTCAAACTTGTTAATTTAGACTCAAAATACACAAATATACAAGAAATACACTTGGTTTTTCGCCTGAGAACCACTCCAACTATTAAGCAATATGAGAATCGAGGCGAATAACCTCGACCTCATCTTTCTCACTCGGTCTCCTATCAAAATCACTCATACCCAAACCCTTTTTTCTCACAAACTCCCTATCATTTTAACACAACTTATACGCACTCGTGGGACATTTATACCTAGTATTACGCGCCAAAATACTCTCCCCACACTTAATTTCTTTCACACTACCCAAACAAAGCTCATCCCACTCGTCTTTCTCTATCAAATTCCATGAACCATCCATAAACTTATCCTCACCTCCTACGACCTCTACATCTTCCTTGAACCTAACGTGCTTCTCCTTCTTCCTATCACTCTCCATCCTAAAATCTCCAATTCCCTTTAACTCTTGCCTAATTACCGAGGATTCCCCTACCTTCTAGGTATTCTCACCAATGCGGTCAGGGTGTCTATCCGTATGAGATTTAGAAGTATCAAGAAAGAAAACCAAATCGCCCTGACCACTTAAGTTCATGACCGACTTGGCGACATCAAAGGTGACGGTTTCATCCCTACATGAAGTGTGATCTTACCACCAAAGACATCAATCAATGCCTTGGCGGTGTGCAAGAAGGGGCGTCCCAAGATGTCATAGCCCCGACCCCACCCTGGGAGCGGGAGCCACGAACCAGTCAGATGGTATCGGTGTTTATTAATTTGGCAGCGGAAAGTTTCATCAGGACCGTAGTTAGGAAATATTTTTGTCAGAGTTAAACAACAAAATGTTTAAAATAAATAAATGGGATAAAACCCTTTTTATTGAAAACAAAGTCTTCTTTTTTATTTAGGTAACTTTTATAGCCAATTTTCTAAACCTCCAGTACTCTCCAGCTGACTTCTATTGGCTTCACACTAAGTTACCTGAAACGCATTTTAAAAATATTTTATCAGCAAGAAATACTGCGAGTGCATCCCAGTTTAATCAAAACAGTTTTACAACTTTACAGAATTGAGGGCATCCATGTCACACCCCGATATTTCCACGTATTACCGGTGGGCCCGGTGGGGAGTATCGTGACGTAGTTGATATCATCATAGTCAATTAATCACAGTTTAATGCACAACGGAAGTCTAAAAAGTAATAATACAAACCGATTTGAAAGTATAATAAAATATTACACAACGGTTGTAAAATGGATCCACAGGCGGATCAAAACAAAAGAAATATTGTTCAACAGACTTAAAGTGTCAAAAGCTTGCAAGACTCTTTATTTAACATTCAGGAGTTTCCAGCACATTACGCGTAGTACCTGCACTTAACCTTTTTGAAAAATACGTCAGTTTACACTGGTAAATACAATTAACTGACTCTTTTGATAAAGTGTTAATAAAACTGACTTAAATGCACAAGGCACAAATATTCTTTTATAACTTGGGACAATTATTTAAAATAATCTTGTATACAGATTTATATGTTTGTCGTACGTTCAGGATCCAGGATAGAAGCCGGAACAAGATTAATAGACACACCACATAATATAAACCCACGGCGAGTTATCCTCAACAGGCGGGTATATCTTTTTAAATACGCACTGTCAGGTGTATGCCTACACCTCGTGCTTAAGTCGTGGCCATTTCAATGAATGAGCCGAGGATATCCAGGACATGGTCATTAACCCCCCAAAGGCTTAGATCAAACAAAACAGATTAAAACGGGTTATCTCAATGGTTTAACCACTAATCGATTAAAGATTCAATACCCGACCAAGCGGTATTATTAAATACCGTATCCCAAGCCCGTATAAGGGAAAATAAGTTGAAAGTATTTACCTGAGCTAAAATATAATTTTATTCCCAGCCGTATATCAAATCAGCAAGTATAAGCATCTTTTGCTGGGCTCCTAATCTGGAACGAAGGTTTTAATAACCTATTACATTCCTAACGAGTCTTATTTAAGTTATAACTTAGACCGGTTAGTTTTAACAAAAGGTATACGGTTCAAAACGCAAGATTAAGCAAAGACCGGATTAGAATGTGATTTAGACCCAACAAATATGAGGACTTGTAAAAAAGGGGTAAACTAAATACATTCTGGATTTTGAAGTAAAATGATAAGGTTGACCCGTTTCGGTTAATTTATGCAAACTAGTTACATAAACCGTACCGAACGCGTATATGCATAACGGGTAACCAAATGAGTCATGAACAGGTTCCATAAGTTATTATGTTTAAATTATGTTGTGATATCAGTAGGATATCTTCCATTATGCCCAAAACGAATTTAAAACCAACTTAAGTCCCGTAAGGGTATTTTGGTCATTTTAAAGTTAATAAAAGAGGTTAAATAGTAATCTGAGGTTCTGGTCTAAGATAATCAATAAAAATATTTATTTTAATGAGTTGCATCAGTAAGATATCATACATATGTGAAATTTATCATTTATGGGCAAACTATGCACCGTAGGGGCATTTTGGTCATTTCACATATGCTTTAAGTGTCAAATTTGGAAATCTGAGTTCAAGACTTAAACTTACTATTAAAGTATAAAAATTTATTTATAACATTAGTAGGTAATAAGTCTTAGGCGTTAAATATGGTTTTAAACCATACTATGCGCTTAATAGGCATAAAAGTCGGTATTTGACGATATTTGAAATGTTTATAAAATTTTGAAGTCCTGGTCAGTTTCTGAAGCTTAAAATATTTTATTTAACATATGAAATCAGTAGGAAAAGGTTTGGTATCAAAATGATATATAATACTCATTTTATCAATGAAAAGGGCAATTTCGTCAATACCGAATTTACACAAGAACTCTATATTATGATCAGTATAAAATTTGACAAAAATTTCTAAGTGAGTAGCAAGTTTGGTGCCAAAAATTGGGTTTAAATATGATTTATACTGAAAATGTCATTTAATTAATAAAAAGCTTTCATTTTACGATATCTCACATAACTTTTATTTTAGACCATGAACTGATGTCAAATTTTTAGGACATGCTTATAAATAAATAATAAAAGTTTTTGTCCTCTCACATTTTCAAAAACCTCGTTTTTATATCAAAAGGGCAAAATGGTCAACTTTTAAGCATTTAACGGAAACATGCAAATGATTCAGATCTCAAAGGAACAATATAGTATAATCTCAGAGGGTTATACTAACATGTAATATGGTCCTAAAGAAACCCTAAGGCATATCTAAACTAAGCTAAATCGGGTCAGAACTGAAAGTCAAATCAAAAGTATAGTTTTGCGACTTTCGGTTGTGAACCGAGCCTAAACTCAGAATTGTCGGGTTGAACATGCCTAAACATATTCTTATATTATTTACCAAGTTATTTAAGTGTTAAAACATGTTCCATAACTTCAACATTATCAGTTATGTATCAGACCCGTTTGACTTTTCTGCTAAGTAGTTTGACCCGACAATTGACTGAGATAACGTGATAATTAGGAGGTGCCCTTTTAAGGGTTTAACACCTACATAATTACCGACACATAGCCACTTTCAATTCGAATAATGGCTGGACCGTTAGTGATTAATCACAAAGTCAAAGCGTAATTACGCTAACTTTGACTTTCGGTCATTACACTAATGAAAACTTAATTACAGAGGCTAAGAACACTTACAAGAGTCCTTAGCACGAAAATTTAGACTAAGAGAGCTTCCTTCCAAGGTAGGATACTCTAGAGAATGAGATTGAAAGCTCCAAAGCTTGAGAGTAAGTTTGAAAGTATGAAAATTTATGATGTGCAAGTTATGAGCTCCAAATCTGCCCCTTTATATAGAGTTTTGGATGGATCTAAGATTGTTACAGGTGTCCCCAAGTATAATCTGAGGCATACAGGTGTTTAGGAGGTTTTACAATACCAGCAACAGTCCATAGATTCGAGATTAAACATGCAATGGTGAAGAAGAGTGCAGAACCTGCACCTGTGCATGTTGGCTATTCATTTTAAGTCGTTGCGTCGCACGACGGCAGAGGTGCTCAGGTGTGGTGGCATGACGCCACCAGGGTGGTAACCAGCTCAGCAAGTTTCAAACTTGACACTTTCACCCCCTGAACCTATTAGAACGTAACATTTTCCATTTCAAGAACATTTAACCCACATAATTTATATTTTTATGATCCATAAGATATAACCAAACATCTTTAGGTCTAGTTTCGTTAAACGATAACCGAAAACATAAGTTTTGCCTCGTTGACGCTTTTAACCCCTTAATTACGAAAGTTAACGTATTTATCCCAAACGATATCGAAACCTTGTGAAATTTTCGTCACTTATTCTTGGGAGTATACTTAATCGTTACAAGGCTCCGAGTTAGATAAAAGGTCACTCAGAGGTATTACTTTAACATGTTGACACATTTAACCCTCACGTCTTGTAAACTTTCACTTTCTTCCACAAACGGCTTCATACGTTTCACAATTTATTCGTTTAAGGGTATGAACATCGTGTAGGGTCATTGAAAGGCAAAATTTTCAAATGTTGACACTTTGGATCCTTTTACACGCATACTTTCTTCGTTTGTCAGCTTTAGTCCCTCGTAATCAATTAGTTACACATTTAAAGTTCATGACACGTGTCGATACTATATTGGACATGATTTTGCGAGGTGTTACATCCTCACCCCCTTAAAAGAAATCTCGACCTTGAGATTTACTGAAATAAATGGGGGTATTTCTGTTTCATTGTGGATTCAACCTCCCACGTGTATTCTGGGCCTCTACGGGCATCCCACTTTACCTTCACAATCGGCACATGTTTTCTTCGAAGCTTCTTAACCTATCGATCCTCGATCGACAAAGGTTTTTCAATGAAATTCAAGCTTTCATCTATCTACACGTCCTTATGGGACATTGCCAGCGATTCATCGGCTAGACATTTCTTCAAATTGCAGATGTGGAATACATTATGTATTCCACTAAGCTCTTCGGGCAAATTTAGCTTGTAGGCCACAGTTCTGACACATTCGATGATCTCGAATGGTCCAATATATCTCAGGCTCAACTTGCCCTTCTTACCAAACGCATCACCCCTTTCCAGGGTGACACTTTGAGTAACACTTTATCACCCACCTCGAATTTCAGAGGTTTACGCCTTTTATCTGCGTAGCTTTTCTGCCTATCCCTGGCAGCTTTGAGACGATCTCGGATCTGTATAATTTTATCTGTCGTCTCTAGGACTATATCAGGTCCTGTCAGTTGGACATCTCCAACGTCCGCCCAACAAACTGGTGTCCTACATTTCCTCCCGTACAAGGCCTCAAAAGGCGCGGCTTGGATACTTGAATGATAGCTATTATTATACGAAAATTCAATCAACGGAAGATGGTCATCCCAACTTCCACCTAAATCAATAACACAAGCCCTGAGCATATCTTCGAGTGTTTGTATCGTACGCTCGCTTTGGCATCGGTCTGAGGATTATAAGCAGTGCTGAAGTTTAAACGAGTGCCTAAGGATTGCTGAAAGCTTTTCCAAAAATGAGACGTGTATCTAGTATCCCTATCGGAGATAATAGATACTGGCACTCCGTGGAGAGATACTATCTCATCCACATATAGCTGTGCCAGCTTATCGGATAAATACAAATATTATCTTTCAAGTTTTAAAGTCGCTAAGGCACGAGTCCATCCTATGTATAGCATGCATCAACAATCATCACATAACAGTACCTGAAACATGTGTAAAAATAGGTACGTCAGCATAAAAATGCTTGTGAGATACATAGGTTTTATTTTAATTAGATTCATGACTTATGAGTTTAAAGAAAAAATATTTAATCAAAAATAGTCATGAACCTTAAAATATTTTCTTTTATAAATCATACTAAAATTTATAAGAAATCAGATGAAATAACAGAATAATACATAGGTAAATAAATAACTAAGTAAAATAAGTTTGTATAAAATATATTGTTTGTAAAACAATATTTTGATAAAAAGGTTCATAGTACATATATAAAAAAATATACTTTGGTTTTAAGAAAGTCGATTAAGTAATATATTAAAATATATTTCAGTTCCAAAATCATTAAACAAATTGTATATTAAATATACTTTAGTCGTCAAAATAATAATTTTCAGTAGTACATCAAAAGTATACTTTAGTTTTATTAATAACATATTAAACTATGCTTTGGTCTTATAAATAACATATTAAACTATGTTTTGGTTTTATAAATAACATATTAAACTATCTTTTGGTTTTATAAATAACATATCAAACTATGTTTTATTAATTAACAAAATATATGTTGGCTTTGTACAATATCACACATGAGAGTATATCAAACTATGCTTTTGGGAGTATAACAAAATATACAATAAAAATGTGATTTAAGAATTCAACCAAACCTAGTGCATCAAAATACACCTAGGAGACTATAGAAATACCACGAAGGCAATCCCTATTTGGATAAAATATCGGTTTCTAACATTCCATGACAACAGGAATGGGGTGTCAAAACCTATACCGCTATATCATACTACCAACCGATCTGGTGAACATAAAATAAGTACTATCCAACAATTTAATTTTATAATCTTTGGAAAAATTAGTGTTTAAACCATAAATAATCATTCAGTTTGTCAAAAGATAAGTACTAATACGTATAATAAATTATTCTTTGAAATCATGAACATAACAAATAGGTACACATATTTCACCCCAAAACATTTGAAAACAGTAAAAGAGGGGACAATGTACTCACATGAGGATGCTTATAAGTCTTGAATAACAACCAAGCAAAGCTAGAGGGATCACGGAAATCAAACGACACCTAATATAGGTAACTATGTAAATAAACTGGACCAAAATCGGAAGATCGGATAGAATGAGGTTTCGTAAACCAAATGAGTATTGGAACTCATATGATATGGTTTAACAAAGCCTGCATACTAAAACAAAACCTAACCTAAGTGCTTACAACCCATTACGACCCGTTTAGGTAGCTTACGCTACTTTAACGCGTCGTTCGCGTAAAACGCGTTCGGACCGCCTAACTAGTCCTATGACAAGTATTATATGCCTAAACATATTTAATTATGTTGCATAATCAGTTATGTGACAAAAGTTTGGGTTACATATGCTTAAATATCAATTATGCATAAAAAGGGCATTTTGGTCATTTTCCTAAGGCATATAAACTACCTATCATACAACTACTTAAACGAAGTGACCATAAGGTATAACCTCGAAAGGTTATTCCCTATATAACTATGGTCACAAAACATGTTTGGTCGGATCCTAATGATCGACCAAACGGGTCTAATTCGAAAGTCTAAGCGGTTGTTTAGACCGCTTGACTTACGACTCTACATAAGCACTAATCTAAAAGTGACGAGCTAAACATGTTTAAAACATGTTTAATAAAGTTTGAAAATAAGTTAGATATCAAAACAAACGGTTTTGATACCCAAGAATAGTTTGGTTACAAAATACGCTTAAATACGCATTTTGGCCGAAACTACGACTCGTCACTACACCTAATCAACGTGGTAATCAGTAGGTATAGTCACTTGGGACTATAACCATCGTGATTACGCTCACGTTGCGAAGTTCAAACGAACTTCGTGTTGACCATAAACTTGTCAATGCAGAAAGTCAAACAAAGTTTGACTTTCACGCTAAAAACGCGAAAAAGAACGAAAGAATACTTACAAAAGGTCCAGGAATGGAAGTTTGATCTAATTATTCTCAGGTATGAAGTGAAGACACTCCAACTTAGAGAACAAATCAGATCAAATGTGAAGAATGGAATGAATGGAGGTGGGTATTTATAGAAAACCAAGATGTTAGGATCGTTTCTCGTATACCAAGCTTGAATCTTGGCCTTACACTTGGGCCCAAGGTATTAGAATACAATGGGATGCTAAAAACCATCAATTTTCAGCCAAAGGTATTGAGAATTTTGCATTAAAACCCCTAAAATATGACCAGAATGCTGAAAATGAAGTTTCTGTCTGATGAGCTCGTGCCAGCCGCGTAAGAATTGATCAAGGCTTACTCCCCAGGCCTAGCAAACTTTGGCAGAAATGTCAAAACAGGTCCCTGCACTTGAAAAACATGCATTTTGATGCATTTTTGGCACGTTTTAGCCCCGTTAACCTCATTTCAAGGCTCTAAAATGAAGTTAAAGTATAGGGAACTTAAAATATGCTCAAAAATATCTCGGATGTCGGTTCGTTTGGCCGTACGGTTGCGTTGTTCAGTTAATTACGACGAAACACGAACGGATGCAAATAACGATCAAACTTACGCGACGAATGGAATTTTATCATGCCAAACACTAAAATAAAATATTTTAATGCTTACATAAATTTTTGGATGTCCGGATATATTTAGAACGTAAGATATGCGCGAAAATGCAAACTTATGCACTTTTTGACGCTTTTAGTCCCTATTGATCAAGAAAGTTTATTTTTGCACACCAAACACCTCAAAGCCTATTTCTAAGATATGTAAAGGATATTTAGGGCATATTTAACTTATGATCAAGTTCCGGAATGTTCGTTACTGTACGAATCGGCATACTTTTGCAGTTTGTCGAAATTAGTCCCTATAAGCGAATAAACTTGATTTCGCCATACCAAACCTTCCAAAACTTATTTCTAAGTTATGTAAAGGTTATTTAAGGTATGTTAAGCCTATGTCACTGTTCTGGAGTGTTTTTTGCATTAAACTGATTACGTTTACGCATCAGTTCGCGTATAACCTTCCAGAAAGCGATTTAGAGCTCGAAATCAAACAAGAATTGATATGTGCAAATGATACACATATTTTTTTACAAATCCCAAGTATGAAATACAATATTTCATTAGTTTGGTATTTGTATGATGGTTGAAGTGACACAGGTGTCACAGTGTAGATTCGGGCTAATCGTTCTACCTTGTAGTCTTCCCGTATTGGTAGGAAATGAGTAGATTTGGTCAAACGGTCAACGACAACCCAGATGCTGTCATGACCTGATGGCGTACGCGGTAGTTTGGTTATGAAGTCCATGGTTATACTCTCCCACTTCCATATAGGGATCGAGGGTTGTTCGAGTAAGCCAGAGGGTCTTTGGTGTTCAGCCTTAACCTTCGAGCAAGTCAGGCATTTTCCAACGTAGAGAGCGATATCCCTTTTCATACCCGGCCACCAGTACTTATAGCGAAGGTCCTGGTACATTTTATCGGCACCGGGATGAATAGAATACCGGGATTTGTGGGCTTCGTCCATCAGAATCTGTCGCAAATCGTTCCGCTTAGGGATCCAAATTCGGTCCAGATAGCGGAATATCCCATTCAACTTATTAACAAGCTGGGCTCCATCGTGGTGAATCCTCTCTTTCTTCAAAGTGTGTTCGGTAAAACACGCATGCTGGGCTTCGCGATTGAGGGTTTCGAGATGATGTTGGGCGGGAATATTGGGAATACTGTGCAGATAGCTTCGTCGGCTTAGAGCATCGTCAACGACATTTGCTCTGCCTGAGTGATAACGAATCTCACAGTCGTAATCGTTGAGAACTTCTACCCAGCGGCGTTGACGCATATTAAGTTCTTTCTGATATGTTGTAGGCTCCTATGATCGTTGAAGATCGTACACTAGGTACCATAAAGGTAGTGTCGCCAAATATTTAACGCAAAAACAATTGCGCCTAGCTCGAGGTCATGGGTTGTGTAATTCTTCTCGTAGATCTTGAGCTGACGAGATGCGTAAGCGATAACCTTGTATCGTTGCATAAGAACACAATAAAGACCAAGGTTCAAGGTATCGCAATAGACAATGAAGTCGTCGTTTCCATCGGGTAAAGTGAGAATAGGGGCGTTGCAAAGCATATACTTGAGGGTTTGGAAAGCAGACTCTTGTTCAGTTCCCGAAACAAAAGGCTTGTCTTTATGTGTGAGAGCGGTAAGTGGCACAACGATTTTAGAGAACCCTTCGATAAATCGACGATAGTAGCCTGCTAGTCCGAGAAAAGAACGGACTTCAGACGGGTTCTTCGGTGTAACCCAACTCTTAACTGCTTCAATCTTCGCAGGATCGACATGTATACCTTGACTATTGACAATGTAACCGAGGAATTGAACCTCCTCCAGCCAAAATTCGCACTTGGAGAACTTGGCATAGAGTCGATTCCCTTGGAGTAGCTCAAGAACCAAACGTAGATGTTGCGCGTGTTCGGATTTCGATTTGGAATAAATCAGGATATCATCGATGAACACGATGACGAAGCGGTCAAGAAATGGTTTACACACCCGATTCATCAGATCCATGAAAACCGCGTGTGCGTTGGTTAAACCAAAAGGCATAACAACGAACTCATAGTGGTCGTATCAAGTGCGAAAGGCGGTTTTGGGAATATCCTCCTCTTGAATGCGTAGCTGGTGATAGCCTGAACGCAGATCGATCTCCGAGAAACATGTAGCACCTTGTAGCTGGTCAAACAAATCATCAATTCGAGGCAGGGGATAGCGATTCTTGATTGTCAACTTATTCAATTCCCGATAGTCGATGCACATCCTGAACGACCCATCCTTCTTTTTGACGAAAAGGACTGGTGCGCCCCATGGAGAGGTGCTCGGGCGAATGAAGCCTTTATCAAGTAATTCCTGGAGCTGACTCGAGAGTTCACGCATTTCGGACGGAGCTAGTTGATAAGGAGCTCTAGCAATAGGGTTGGCTCCAGGAATGAGGTCGATACGAAAGTCGATATCACGACTTGGCGGCAGTCCGGGAAGATCATCAGGGAACACCTGAGGAAATTCGCAGACAACAGGAACATCTTTCACTTTGGTCTTCCTTTTCTTTTCCTTCTCCGCTACCACAATGTTAGCCAAGAAAGCTCTGTATTCCTTGCGGAGATAATTGCTAGCTTGGACACATGACATAAGCTTAAGACCTTTCGAAGGAGTTTCACCATAACACACAAAATAGCACCGTTAGCGAGCGTGAATCGAATCATCTTATCATAACACACAACTTCAGCATGGTTTTCACGAAGAAAGTCCATGCCTACTATGATGTCAAAACTTCCGAGCTGCATCGGAATGAGATCGATGGGGAAGATGTGATTGTTGAGCTCAAGAGTACGCTCACGAAGAACAGAATTGACAGTGACGGTTCTTCCGGTGGCGACTTCGACATCGAACGTCGAGGATAGATGGGAGCGCTTACGATTAAGGAGCTTCTCGAATTCAAACGACACAAAATAGTTATCGGCTCCAGTATCAAACAAACACGAAGCATAAACACCATTCACAAGAAACGTATCGTTAACCACATTGTTGTCGGCTTGGGCTTGGCATGTGTTGATGTTGAAAGTTCTGGCGCGGGCGGCTTGTTGCTGTTGTTGTTGAGGCTGTTGCTGCTGCTGCTAAGGCTGCTGCTGCTAGGGCTCTTGTTTCACAACCCTGTTTGGGCATATGTTCGCAAAGTGGTTGGGATCACCACATGCGAAGCAGACTCTAGCGTTGACCGCGAGTGCCTGAGCCGCTTGCTGGCTTTGAGGGGCTGGGAGCAGAGCTTGATGAGCAGTGGCTTGAGCTGGTGCTTGTCGGGGACCAGTACGGCAGTTTGCAGTGAAGTGGCCGTACATATTGCAGTGCGCGCAAAAACAACAAGCTAGACCCACCGGGTGATGATAAGTGCATGTCGGGCAGGCAGGGTGAGGACCTGTGTATGCACGCTTTGCAGGCGGTGCATAGGTGATTGGAGCGGGAGATGATCGGTGTTATTGTTGTTGCTGAGTTGGTACCGCTTGGAGTGGAGCAGCAGCAGTGACAGCACAGTTCTTGTTGCTGGAGCTGCTATTGTTGTTCTTCCTCTTGCGATGAGAGGACTTCGATGACTGCGATGCGGTGACGGTGACGGTGGTATCAGCAGTTGGTGCGGCGGTAGCTTGGTGCAGGTTCTTTTAAGCTTTATCCCAAAAACTAGCTTTTACCCGCTTGTCACTGATTTCAGCAGCAAGTAAGTAAGTTTCTTCAATTGTAGCTGGCTTGGAAGCATGCACAAAATCTGCAACACAATCCGGCAGAGCGCGTATGTACTTCTTAATCGTCATGTCGGTGGTCTTCACCTGGTCGGGACAGATAATGCTGAGCTGCTTGAAGCGAGCAGTCAGGGCAGCGTTGTCACCATCTTTCTGCTTCAGATGCCAGAATTCATCCTCCAGCTTTTGGCGCTCATGGGGAGGGCAGAACTCTTTGAGCATAACGTTCTTCAACTCATCCCATGACATACATAGGCTGCATCATTTCCGCGCTTGTTCCTCTCAGCCGTCCACCAGTCTAGAGCACGTGACTGGAAGACGCCGGTAGCATTCAGAGTGCGGAGATTGTCAAGACATCCGCTCTGTCGTAGGGTGACTTCGATCGAGTCGAACCATTGAAACAAGGCCGTAGGGCCATCTTCACCAGTGAACTCTTTCGGTCCGCATGCCTTGAACTGTTGGAAGCTGAAAGCAGCTTTAGGGGTAGCTTTGGGAGCTTCGGTCCTGGACTCTTCAAACGATTTGCTCATGTTTTCGTATAGTTCACTCTCGATCTGAAGAACAGTCTTTGCTACTTGCTTAGCGACCATGGCAGCGAGATGTTTGTCTCTCTGTTCTTGGCGGGTAACTCGTGGGTGACGGGGTCCAGATGATGGTCCAGATGACGACATTGTCTGCAACAAATATCGCCATGGGTTTCAGACACAACATAGTCGAATCTCACCTCACACGCCTAATACTACTAAAGCTTAGGGACACGTATAATTATGTAAGCACATAGGCACATAATCACAGATTCACATAAGCAGAGAGCACGTCAGCACTTTAAGTCACATAAACACAGAAACACATAAGCACGTAATTTGCCTAGAAGCACACAAAGGCACTCAGAATACAGAAACCTATCATTCAAAGTCTGCGCGCGTTTGAGAATAGCGATCACGGATAATATGGCGAGTAGTATAGTATAATCGAATAACTTAGCAAACAATATGGCGTAAGGTCGTTCCACAATCGGTAGCGATTTGTTAACGTGGTGAAGTGATTGTCGTGAGATCAGCGGAAGCAAAAGGCGATAAATCGAAACCACTGATACCTCAAAATGCTAATAAACAAGCATAAACCCACATAAACACGAAAATTTCACATAAAATCGACGGGTATCAGAGTCGGCAATTGCGAGCTCAGAATAAAAATCGAGAAATAGATTGTCTGCGGCTAGTTAGACTTTAACTACCCAAAGTGATTCGACTATTCACAAGGACTCTTGGTACACACTTTGGCCTTCGGGACTGTGCTCTCGCCTCGAACCTGGGCGAATGGCACGCATCCTTCCAGTTTCGGTCTGTTGGTACCTAACTATAGACTTGGTCATTTCTAAGACACCGACCCAAACTAGGTTGAGTCTTGCCTAATTCCCTATAGTTATGGCTCTGATACCAATCTGTCACACCCCAACCGATGGCGGAATCATCGGGGCGTGGCACTGAGCGAAACAGATTGTCCAGAAGTTTCCATAACAACTATATTTACCAAATATTTAAAGCAACACGTCCCATACCATGTCATAAATAATAGTACAATTATTACAGAAAAGATCTAGTCAAATTGTTCTGTTCCGACAACTCAGATTCTTATTACAGACAATTGTTTATTGTTGACCTAGGTCTTTCCTAGCCTCGATTTCACAGCAAAGTAAGCAAATAAGCCTCCTAAGCACCTGTCACATACGTTAAAGTAAAAGTCAATACACATAGTGTAAAGGTGAGCATACAAGTTTAATAGATATAATAGAGTTCGAAATCGATTACGCATAACCAGCACGTACACAGTGTGAAATGAGGCATGTTAGTTATCGACATGAACCTATCGATACCAATGACTGCGGGTTGACTGCCCAAGGAAGTTCGCAATACACACTCACCACTGTGAGCCATGTAACTAATTGTCCTTAATAACCCGTGAGTGAACAGGTGCAGAGTCCAAACTATAGTACTATCGTTGCTAAGGCAGGTAGACAACATTCCATGTGTAAACATAACAAACAAGCATTCATTAAGTCACGTATACATGCGGTAACGATTAGCGTTAAAAGTATTGCGTAGTCTGTTCGATGTGATTTAGAATAAGTAATGTATGTAACACCTAAAAGTGCATAAAGCAAAAAGGAGATCGAGTATACTCACAGCGATTGGTGGATTGAAAGGAGCGCTAGAGAGTAGGGTTAGGCTGATCAGAACGATAACATAACGATAAGCGACGCGTAAAACGATACAAGTGTTAGTGTGTCAAACAAAAAGTTTTTAACCACTTGTAAAAGCTATCATTTTTCCTTTTCTTTAACCACTTGAATGAAAGTTAAATCAAGTTCAATTTAATGATCTTGATTAACCACTTGTAGGAACAATCACTTGTAGGTTTTTCACACAAACACATTTTTCAAGAAATATGACACTTGAAGGTTCTTATCAACAATACCACTTGTAGATCGAAATATCACAATTGTGAATTTCTCAAGAAAGATGCCGATTCCTACTCCCCAATTACCAACCTGGGAGTTCCGGCAAGTCAGGATTTTTTAAGTAAAGAATACAGACACCTAAGCCTGACCAGCTTTGGGTGCATCCGAGTTATTTTCACTCGGTGGGTAAGTTCTCCTCTTTGATTCATAAAATTCTTTTACCCCTTTTTCCCTTCCATCAACCATTTTTCCAAAAATATGTTTCACTTTGCCATTGAAAGCCTTTTCGACATCGAATTCTTTCTTTTCAGAATAGAATTGATTCGAAATTTCCACTTTTCCAACTTTTTGTTTAAAATTTTCAGTCCGCAATGGTGGAAAGTTTGCGTCATCCATTGGTGGAACAAAATTTTCTCTTTTTAGCTCAACTGGTGGCTCCTCTGACTTTGACGAGTCAGATTCATCGCCAGATTTAACATCTGATTTCTTAACAACCCACTTGTGGTTATTAAGATTCACTCTTCTTTTGTAAAACCTTTTTGAACTCTCACCAACTTTAAATGTAGAATTTTTAAACACTTTGAAATTTTCAGTTGGTGGTTCAGTTTTATCAACAACTTTTTCTTTGAGTTTTGAAGACACTCCCTGTTGTGTGTTGGTTGCCATTGGACAGTTCCATGCAATGTGATCAACTTTTTTGCATCGGTAACATGTTCTTGTCTCCTTTTTCTGATTAGCTTCATTCTTCTCATGTTTCTGTTTTTCTGCAAGAAACGCTTTGTTCGATTGCTTCCAGAATGAGCTCTTTTTCTCTTCTTCAGAACTTGCTCCTGAAACAAATACTGTATTTGTTTTAGAACTTTTATAATTATTATTATTATCGACATCAAAACCTAACCCTTTCTTTTTGAAATTGCTTTTATGATTCGGTTTCTTTTGATGACCTGGACCAAAACCTTTCTTCTTGTTTAAACGTTGTTGAACTCTAGAAGTATATTTAGGTTTTGAAATCCCATTTTATCTTTTATTTCTAAAAAAATTATTTTTATCAATTTAAAAACTGTTTTAATATTTTCAATTTTCACATTTTTAATTGGAAATTCCTCATCAGAATATAATTTGTCTGAATCATTCAAAGTATATGCTACTTTGAATGTTTCGTCATTCAAATTATTTTTTGATAACAGAAAATCATTATTGTAAATCCTTTTGACCGATGATTTCGAACTGCCAACTGATGAACTTGAGCTCTCAGATTCAGACTTTGATTCTGTAGGATCGTGTGATGACCCGAACGAGTCGTTCAGAGGAGTTTTGATCTGTTTCAGAGGCGGAAACTAAGAAACAGACATCAAAACAGCTTGCAATTCAATTTAAACTTGTTTCTGATTGATATAACACAGATTTCACGTAGAAATCAAACCGGCAGCACCTCGGTATGAAAATCCACAACTTCTACAAATCTACCTGATTTCGCTTGAACCGAACTATATATAGGCATCATGATTTCGCTTGAAACTGCTTCAAGCGAAATAACAATTCATGTGATTCCGCTTGAAACTGACACATGTCATTTCAAGCGGAATATGCTCATTCAAGCGGAATCAGCCTAAATCACACCTAAAACTTCTATTTTCTCGTACAACGGGCCCTGATCTATCATATCTAGTACAAGACTCGATACAAGACGAAGACGACAGATGAATGCACCAACAGACTCCCCCTCAGATGTTGACGAGTCTTAAGTGTCGAGTCTTCTCAATCTTCAGTCTTTATCAGTCTTCGGGCTTTCAGAATCTCTTCTCTTCCAGAATCTTGACCTGGATTTTTCTTAATTCTCTTGATCAGATCTCTTGATTCCTTAAGTTCGTCAGCATCATCTGCTTCAGGATCATAGTCTGGCTCAAATATCTTTCCACAGACGCCTCAGGTATCATAAACCTGGCACTTTCTCAAATTCTCTTTGATGTTGTTTCAAGATCGTGACCTGGCACTCATCCAGCTCAGGTTATCTGCACATTCTCTACCTCAAAGTAAATTTTACAAATTTAATCATTGGACATAATTTAGATATTCAGACTCCCCCTCAAATTTAACCATAATGATTTATCAATGATAATCCTGATGAACCATTTGTAGATTTGTTTTAAAACATATTTGTGTGAAAAACACAAACTCCCCCTCACAAAATAGTCATCATGTTCAGCACTTGGAATTTTGAAAAACAGCTCTTCAACATCAGTTGTCGAAAATCTATTTGGATTTTTCAAAACTTTATGCTAAAACACACTGAAAATCTTTTTGAATTTTTCACAATAATGAAATGCAGTAAAGAAGTATTTACAGACAATATTTTTATGAGTTTGTGTAAGAGGATCATATTAGTTTATGAGACAAATCACCAACACCATTAAGCTTCATTTCATTTTAAGTTCTAAACAATTCACCTAGATTGTCAGTATACTGATCCACTTTAAATTTTCACACAAAGTTCAACCGTTTCGAGATACGATATTAATGTCTTAAGAACTTAAACTTATTCGCGTGTCCCACTACTTGAATATACTCCCGTATCCTGATCCCAATATTCAGTCTTACAGGTGAGTATACCACAGATGATATCTGTAAAGGGGTTAGATGCGAAACCGTGAGAGCTCAGGTCAGAACTTCCGTTCAGCAGAGAGATGATAGTTCGACTTTTGGTGTGTCCCATTTAGAGGATCTTTTCTTCAACAACAATGATTATCAATTTTATTGTTTCATCATTTTTGCTGAGGGCGATGCTATATTTCAAGCATTTGCAGAAAGTATTACACGGGGACTAGGCTATTGCTTTCGCAAAATCAGAAGTCCCGGGATAATACACCAGATATCACTGAGTATAAAGACCTAGTATCTCAGAAAGAGGGACCTTTCAAACAAGATTTCGGGGGTTACCCATATATCCAAGAAATGTTCCCCACGATATAAGCAAGTTTGAAATTTTAAGTTTATATCTCGTCACAATTTACTAAATGTGCAAAAACCTACTGGCATATCATCAGTGAGATTGTTTATCACATTTTTAACTTTCCATTTCTTTAGCATGTTGTGACAGTCCACTGATGTACTATCATTTCCTCTTTTCACAACACAACTCATTTTTGATTTATCATGTTTTTGGCTTTTTCAAATTTTCTAATGTTTTTGGATTTTCTGAAATTTTTACTCCCCCTAAAAATGCAAACACATTTAAAGAAATTTGAAAACAAACTGTACAAGAAAAATTGACAACTGATATCGAATCACTTCAATTCGCCATCCACTTGGCATAAACAATCAAAACTCCCCCTTTCAACAAACTATTTTCCCATTTAGATTTCAAAACACTTAAGTTTGTTTTAATCAAAATGGTTTTTTTCGGAAAGTAAGTTTTGTTTTAACCACTTGTAGGTCGGGGTTCATCATCTTGCTTTTTAACTACTTATATGAGGATTACATCAAGTTCAAATTAATGACCTTGAGTAATCACTTTGTCAGAACAAACCTTTGTATCACATGTAAGTACACACTTGTAAGAATAACACATCTACACATAATCATTTTACCAATAAAGATGCCGATTCCTGCTTCACACTTACCATCCTGGAAGCTCCGGCAATTCACAACCTGTAAAATTTCAACAATTTTAAAATCTTTCACAACATCTATTTAAACAAGAATGATGCCGATTCCTGATCCGCGATTACACACTTGGGATCTCCGGGAAGTCAAGATTTTTCAAGGGAAAAGAATTTCCACCCAAGTCTTACCAACCTTGGGTGATTTTAACTCTTGTTCAGTAGGGTTATAAGTTGCTTTCTTTGTTGCATAAAAATCTTTAACCCCTTTGGCCTTTCCCTCGACCATTTTCCCAAAAATCCTTTTCACATTGCCATTAAATGCTTTCTCAACATCAAATTCCTTCTGATCAGAACAGAATTGATTTGAGATCTCAACCTTACCAACTTGTTGTTTAACATTTTCAACCTTCAAGGATGAAAGTTTAACATCATCCATTGAAGACACTGATTTTTCTTCTTTTACTTCAACCTGTGGCTCCTCTGATTTTGTAGAATCAGGTTCATCGCCGACTTTCTCATCAAATTTTTTAACAACCCTCATCAAATCTTTTTGTAAAAATTTTTCTTTGAACACTCACCAACTTCATAAGTTGAATTTTCAAAAGTTTTGAATTTCTCAGTTGGTGGTTCAACATCGACAACTTTTTCTTTAAGTTTTTCAGAGACTCCCTGTTTTGTCTTAGTAGCTGATGGACAATTTCATGCAATGTGACCAGCTTCATTGCATCTAAAACAAGTTCTAGTCTCCTTTCGATGAAAAACTCCAGTTCCTTTTTTCTCAGCAAGAAACTCCTGGTTTGTTTGTTTCCAGAAAGGTTTCTTCTGTTCTTCTTTAGCACTTCCTCCTGAAACAAATTTTGTGTTGGTTTTAGTAATTTTATCATTTTTATAGTTTTCAGGTGGAATAAAACCAAGACCTTTCTTTTTGAAATTACCGTTATGGTTTTGTTTCTTTTGAAAACCAGAACCAGAACTGTAACCTTTTTTCTTGTTTAATCGCTGTTGAACTCTTGAAGTGTATTTTTTAGGTTTTCCAGTAAGATTTAAATCTTTTATTTCAGAAATATTGATTTCTGTCATTTTGAAAACCTTTTTGATCATGTCAAAACGAACACTTCTTATTGGAAACTCTTTATCAGAATATAATTTGTCAGAATCATTCAAAGTATATGCTACTTCGAATGTTTCATCATTCAAATTTGATTTTGATAACAAAAACTCTTTATTGTAAACTCGTTTAACCGACGGTTTTTGACTGTTGACTGAAGAACTTGAACCTCCAGACTCAGACTTTAACTCGGACTCCTCATCAGTATCCAACACCTGATCGACCATTTTTTTGATTAACTCAGACTCATGATCAGTGTCAGACGATGTGAACGTGACGTCAATGTTTTCTGGTAAATCATCAGTTGTTTCGGTTTTTAACTTTATATTGACTGCTTTTTCGACTTGCTCCTCATTTGGTTTCCTGGGAGAATAACCTTCCCAGATCGGAGGCGGACACTTGTTATAGCTAACACTCGGTTTCTTACCAGTATCCTTCTTCTTTGGCTTGTCATCCTGAAAAGCTTCCATACCTGCAACAGTCGAATAAATTCGATCAATAAGATAATCAGAACTAGAATAACTCTGTAATAATCGTCCGATCCTCTCATTTTCTATTTTTTCGGTTTCCAACTCTTGCTTCCACTTTGCACTTTCTTCAATGTAGAAATTTATAGCTTTTTGCTTTGTCATCATCACAGCATTCAGCATTTGCAATGCATTTTCTCGTTCAGTATTAGTATTCTGCAAACCAGTTACTGTCTTGTTCAAAACATCATAAGACTCCTTCACGTAGTTGAGATTGAACAGTAATTGTTCCTTCATCTTCTCTAGCTCAGCCAACTTTTCATCTTTTGCTGCACATTCCTTGCAAGGTTCCAAACACTTCAAGCAAGGCTTGATAACTTCCACAATCTTTTCTACTTCAATAATCTTCTCAATTTCAACAACTTTTTCTCCTTCAATCACCTTTTCTGTATCAACAATCTCTTCAGCAACACTTTTAACTTTTTCATTTTGAACCATCTCTTCTTCTTGAGCAATACTCTCAGACTTCATTTGCTTTTGTTCTTTTGCTGCTCGTCTCTCTTTCAGCTTCTCCAGGCGATCTGCAAAATAAAAATGAAAACTTTCAGAAGATAGATGAGTTTTGCAACATTAATATGTCTTTCTTCTTCATCATCCTCACTGTCATCACTTGGTGATTGATCAAACTCAATTGATTTGTTAGAACTATCATCTGAAAAATCAGAATCAGATGGTGTTTGATGAAAAACAGTTGCCTTTTCTGAGCTTTCATCTGAACTTTGTAAGCTTTCATCTGATGAAACAGACTTTTCATCTTCATTATTCACACTAACACCAATAGATTTCATCCACTTGGTAAACATATCTGGTTTTTTCACAATTTTAGCATTGAAATCTTTGAAATCCCCTTTCTCATCTACAAACATATCCTAGTTAAAACCTTCAGGTAACCTTTCATCATCTTGATTGATTAAGCATGCTTTGCTGTCGGATGAAATGTATTTGTTCCAGCTAAAATTTTCTTGATTAACTAAACATGCTCTCTTTGAATCCTCTATCACTTTTCTACCATGAGCCACCTGTGGTTCTTGTTGTTGTTGTTGACCAACTTGTTGATATATGGCTTTCCGGTAGTAATCATCTTTTCCGAATGGATTCTTTGCTTCACTCGCTTCTCTATTCTTGCATTCCCTCTTGAAATGACCTTTCTCCCTGCATCGAAAACAAGTAACTTTAGATTTATCAAAACCTAAAGTAGAAACATGTGCATCAAGAAAATCATTTCTTCCAGTAATCAATTTGAACTTTTCTGCTCTTCTTAGGACACTAGTTAGACACCAATTGATGTCCATGAGCTCCATCTCTTCAGCGTCTATCTGATCGTAATCCTCCTTTGTCAGCATAGGATTCCCGATTCTTCCTGCAACTAAACCTTCATAGGATTGTAACACGGTTGCAAGTAACACCATGTGATCTTTTGCCGTTTCTTCAGAAAAGCTTTGACCATCTGGAAGATTCAATGCAATGTTGCATTGTATCACACAACCACCACCTTTTGTGCTTTGAGAATGAAAACTTGCAGTTGAACTCTTTGGATTCACACTTGGATATGAAGAGAACCCACTGCTGCTATTAGGACTTTGTTCAACATTCTCAGATGAGTTTCCAACACTAAATGCAGTTTGTATTTTTGGACTCATTTCAGCCTCCTGAACACTACCTTTGTAATACATTTTCACATCTTGTTGATTAATCGGTTGTTCATCCTAGCAATCTTTTGTTGTTCAAGATCTTGACCCTCAATCTTCTCAATGAACTGTGAAATTGTCAACCCATCATAAACTCCAGTATTCTTTAAGATCATCAAATAAGTACCCCACTCTTTCTGAGGTAAAGCATCAGCTAACTTGTCTACCCATTCCTCTCGATCTTTGGTTATGCTTAGCATGGACATAGATCGCACTAAGTGGCAATATCTTTCGATCAATTTCTTTGTGTCTTCTCCTAGCAAACTTGAAAATAGATCAAATTGTTTCTTGAGTAGTGCATTTTTACTCTTAATCATATTTTCACTTCCTTCAAACTTAACTCTAAGAGCATCCCAAATTGGTTTTGAAGTTTTGTCATGTTGAAGCAAAATAAAGATGTCTTCCTTAACAGCTTGCTGAAGTAGACTTATCATCATCTTTTCAGCTTTATACATATCTCTTTCTTTATCAATGAATTCAGAAATTTCTTTCTCAACTTGCAGATCAGTACGTGGTGGAACATACTTCTTCAGAATACACTCCCATGATCTCAGATAGTTAGCTTGAACCCAGTTTTCAAATCTGTCTTTCCATCCGTAATACTCCTCAATGCTCTTTAGCTTCGGGGGTTTTTGGGTAGTTCCCGTTTCGTTTTCCAAATTCATGTTTTGAGCAATGACAGCCGGAGTAGTCGGAGTAGCAAACGCGTTGAGAAATCATTCTCCATGTTTCAGTAATCAATTTAAAAAAAACAGTCAAGTTCAAGCGAAATACAACTCAAGCGAAATACCCAGTTCAAGCGGAAATACGATCTCGAGCGGAATAAAAAACAATCTGTTTCAAGCGGAAACACACTTTCAAGCGGGATTAGTAATTTCAAGCGAAATAATCAATAACTTTGAAGCGGAATAACAGTTTTGAAGCGGAATATCTGATTCCGCTTGAATTTTCAAGAGAAATAGCAGTTTGGAGCGGAATCAAACAATTGTTGAAGCGAAATCACAGGTTTCGCCTGAAAATCTCAAGCGAAATAAAAAATGTCCGTTCGAGCGGAATCACATCTAAGGTCAATTTTTACTATTTTTAAGCAGTATTTTGCTATGAAACTCTCAAGGGTTTGTTAAAATGAAGTTTTACACAATATGTGAGAATATTAGCTGATTTTAACCGTAAAAATTTGTTCAATTTAAGAAAGAAGGTGTAGAAGTAAGAAAACACAATGAAATCAAGCTGAAATCTGAAAGAACTCCTCCTCCTGAGCTTTGATACCACTTGTAGGATCGTGTGATGACCCGAACGAGTCGTTCAGAGGACTTTTGATCTGTTTCAGAGGCGGAAACTAAGAAACAGACATCAAAACAGCTTGCAATTCAATTTAAACTTGTTTCTGATTGATATAACAAAGATTACACGCAGAAATCAAACCGGCAGCACCTCGGTATGAAAATCCACAACTTCTACAAATCTACCTGATTTCGCTTGAACCGAACTATATATTGGCATCATGATTTCGCTTGAAACTGCTTCAAGCGAAATAACAATTCATGTGATTCCGCTTGAAACTGACACATGTCATTTCAAGCGGAATATGCTCATTCAAGCGGAATCAGCCTAAATCACACCTAAAACTTCTATTTTCTCATACAACGTGCCCTGATCTATCATATCTAGTACAAGACTCGATACAAGAC
>JARYGA010018177.1:0-31928 GCA_030545235.1 Helianthus tuberosus
AATCCAAACAATACAAGGTACCTTCGTTGTTTAATGTTATATTGTTGTTATTTAGAAGAAATAGAATTATAGTATTGATAAAATGGTTTGAAATTTTATGTCTTTTGATGTTTTCTGGTTGTTCTAGACTTTAGTAGGGTGATTTTGTTGTTTATATGAGTTTTTGGTTGTTACAACTTACAAGGCACAAGTAATCAACAACTACTATGACTTGAAAAGTAAAATTTAAAATTATGGAGCGATTCATATGTTTAGTACTTTAGTGTTGTTTTATAGTTAATTGCCAAAATCGTCCCTGAGGTTTGGGGACGTTTGCCATTTTCGTCCAAAATGACACTTTTGTACCAAATTGCCCCAGCGTTTGTAACTTTTTGCCACTTTCATCCAAACCACTAACTTAGTTTATTTTTCTGTTAAGTTGAGGATATTTGGATGAAACTGATAAATATAAAATCACAGGGACGATTTTGGCAATTTACTCAAACCCTTTTAAATTCCTTTTATTTAATTATTTTTGTTACATATATAATAAAAAAGAATATACATGGAGTTTTTAGAAAAAAAATAATAGTTTTGTCACATAATTTTTATAAATTTTCATCCAAATCACTAACTCAGTTTATTTTTTCTGTTAAGGTGAAGGATGTTTTAAATTTTATAAATTAAGACAGAAATTAATTTACAGCTTTTTTATATAAATCAGTTTTATAAAGAGAAAACGTCATTGGTGTGCAACACATAACAATCGATTACAACTTTTAGTATTTATCAGTTGTAGAGATAGAAAAAATTGTAGAATGTTACATATTTTTTAAATGTGTTGAGCACCTAGGAAATATACTGTTAGAAATAAAATATTTATTTAATTAAAGATAATGAGGGTAACTAACTAATACTTATTCTGAGTGGCTTGAGTAATGAAACTTTTGGTTCATAGCATTATAATTACAATTTGGTGGGTAATTTTAAGGTTTGGTAACGATACGTTGTTTGATGGGGGGGGGGGGGGGGGGCATTGGCTTCTGGTTTTCCTTATGAGCGAATTTAAAAGAGTAGAAGATGAATTACAAACTTGGTACATATAATAAGATTTTTTTATTTGACATTTTTCAATAAGGTCATCAGCATTTTAGTTTTATAAAATTTAGAGGTTTAAGTAGATTTAACTTTTTATAAAACTATTCTATATAAAAAATTCGAAATTAATTTCTGTCTTAGTTTATAAACATTCTTCGGCTTAATAGAAAAATTAACTGAGTTAGTGGTTGGATGAAAATTTAAAAAAATTATGTGACAAAGCTATTATTTTTTTTCATATAAAAATTGTATGTATATTTTTTTATTATATATGTAACAAAATTAATTAAATAAAAGAAATTTAAAAGAGTTTGAGTAAATTGCCAAAATCGTCCCTGTGGTTTTATATTTGCCAGTTTCAACCAAATATCCTCAACTTAAACAGAAAAAATAAACTAAGTTAGTGGTTTGGATGAAAATGGCAAAAAGTTACAAACGTTGGGGGCAATTTGGTACAAAAGTGTCATTTTGGACGAAAATGACAAACCTGCCCAAACCTTAGGGACGATTTTGGCAATTAACTCGTTGTTTTATAAACTTATGGAGCGATGTATATGTTTGAATAGATTTATAAATTGAAAAGTAGCTCTAGATGATGTTTTGGGTATGTTTGTAACGACGTTTGACATGTTTTTGATGATTATATAAATTTTAGCTTGATGTGCTTTTGTTTTACATGACCCGACCCGACTCGAACTGACCCGATATGCACCGAATTTTTTTATATACCTAGGTACCTAAAGTCTTTAAAAATATTCCGCACCCCAAGAAAAAATTTATAGTTCCGCCACTGCTTCAACATAAATATAAATAAGAATCGGTATATTTTTTGAACGGCAAATAAAAAAAATAAAAAAATAAAATAAGAATCGGTATTATATAGTTGTCCGCACCACAAAAAAAAGGGCTTTTAACGATAGACGTATCCATCATAAGTCGCTTGCTGAAAGTGAGTCTCGTCAGTTTACTCGAACCTATTATGATATAAAATTTTAGGTTCCAAACTTACATCAGAACCATCCTAATTATTGTCTTTCTGAAATCAAAACCAATATTGTTGATGATGATATATTTTAACCGTGTTTAGAGTTTCATAAAACAAGAAACACCAAAGTGATGATGATATAAAATTTTAGGTTCCAAACTTACATCAGAACCATCCTAATTATAATCTCCATTTACGGTTTTGGCTGCGCGGCGAGCTTCCCGGGCAGTGGGCCTTATGAGTAGCCTTTCGCAACTCCGAGACCCGCAAAGTGAGCTTCTCCTGCTGCGCTCTTGCATGGGTGTCGCCAAGCTTCATTTTGGTCTGCGAACTTGTCAACCTGTGTTTGTAAAGGAGGCGGTATCCATATTCGATAAAGGGCTGCGGGGGGCTATAGAGGACATTGTGGTGTGTGGGGGTCCGTTTTTTGGAGACTTTCAGTGGCGGGTTGCTTCTCTGCCCTGCAAGATGGGGGGGGGGGGGGCTGGGGCTCCTATCGGCCATGGATGTCTCCATTTACGGTTTTGTTGCCTCGCGAGCTCAATCGTTGGGGCTGCAAGATCACATCTTGCGCGAGAGTGGGGTTGTTGGAATGGATGGGGATTATGACATGGCTCTGGGGGAGTTGCATAGACACCTCCCGGATTTGGATATTGGCGGTTTCGCTAACAGGGACACCGCCCCACCGAAGACCCAGAAGACTTTGGCGAGTGCTCTGTTTTGTCGTATCGCTCAGAATATTGGATCAGATTTCTGTACGACCCCTCGTCAGAACGCCGTCCTAGAATGTTTGCGGGGCCCCCACGCCCAAGATTTTCTTTCGGTCATCCCCATCGAGGGCTTAGGCCAAAAGATGTCAGCCGTTGAATACCGTGCTATCTTAAAATATCGGCTCATGATTCCTATGTTCCCTGATGATGAGCAATGCCCGATTTGCCGGAAAGCTTGCTTAGACCAATTTGGGGAGCATGCTCTGCACTGTAAAGAACTGTCGGGTTTCAAGTATAGGCACGATTGGGTGCGGGATGTCTTGGGGGACATCCTCAAACAGGCGGGGATCTCGGTGAAGAAAGAAGCCCCCGTAAACTTTTTGACAGATCCGAGGGAAGGAAGATCCACATTGCGCCCCGCGGACGTTTTAGTTTTCGGGTAGGATGCAGGTAAACACGCTTGTGTTGATCTTACCGGGGTTTCCCCCCTTGTAGGCTTTCGGGATACAAGTTTTGTCCCGGGTCAGGTGATTGCAAGGGCGGCAGCGAAGAAAATGGACAAACATGCAAAAGCCTGCGAGGATAATCAACATTCCTTTATCCCTTTTGCCTTTGATACCTTTGGCTCGCTAGCCCCAGAAGCCATCAGGTTTCTTGAACGGGTCCAACGGGTTGTTCACAACAACATTTCGTCTCCTAGAGATCGGGGTTTCGTTTTTACTAGGTTAGGTTTCGCTATTCAAAAGGGGGTAGCGGCGCAGCTTGTTGCCCGCCTACCGGCTATCTTGGTGTAATTTGTTTGGTTAATACAATATAAAAAACAACAGGTTGAATTGAAAAAAAAAAAAAGAAACACCAAGAGTTTTCAGTTTCATGGAACTAAAAACACGGTTTAACCAAATCATCATGAACGTTTCCAGTCTCATGGCAAAATCATACGAGAACATAAATCGCTCACCTGAACAAACAATCGATTATTACCGGTGCTGGCTTTAAGAAAATAATCGGTGCCCCATTTGATCCCATCTAAAACATTTTTCATCTCTCCGGCGGATGTTAACTCCGCCTTGTAAAAATACGCAGCCCATGCCAATGTGGTCACCGTGAAAGCCATCGGTAATCCATACTTGACATTATCTCCTGCATCATAGTATCCCCCCACCAAATCAACCTAAGTCAAAACAAAACAACAAACCAAACATGTCAAAAAATTAAAAACACAAACCCTAAAACATCTATAATATATATGTTTGATCTTTAATGCTTACACCAACTGTTTTCCCATCTTCAAGAGCAGAATCACCTCTCCATGGAGGCCTAGGGTGTGGAGGAAGCTTTCCTGATCGTTGGGCCTCCAAGAAAATAATCGATTTCGTTAAGGCTTCCTTGTAATTAAATTTTGCGTTTACACACACCAACAAACTTGCAATGAGAGCCAATGAGATCATCAAACGGCCTGATCCCGACATAATACAACCTTTGAACCTTCAATCTTTAACACCACACGGTTGATCTTGTTTTGTTTTTGTTTTTTGGCGGGAATGGTGAGAATGAAAAGGGTTGGTTATTTTTGGTGGTTAGAAATTAAGGTTTAAACCTTTTAGTTGTAACTAATGGTTAAAAACATACGTACCCTTTTGTGTATATATTTCTATGGCTAATAGATGTAAAACTGCAATGTCCACACATAGCTCCTAGATTCATTTATAACCGTTAATTATATAACAGTCAGTAAATTAAACTAACTTATAAATTATGTGTCTACAAATATATTGTTTCTTTAGTTTCATTTAATTCTTTTTTGATAATTTTAAAGAAGAGATGCAATACTTCAGTTACTTTACCATTTGAAAGGTTTGAAACTAACTCTTTTTTAACAGCAATCTAATCTACTCAGTCCCAATTCTACATCATTGTTCAGGTACGGTGGGACTTGAACCCTCGATCTTATAAATTTGTAACGTCGCTAATTATTAATACTTTGATAAAATAAATGTTGTTGAATTTCCAGCTTCTGAATCGGATACAAATACCATATTGAAGATATATATTTTCGTCAGTGATCCAAGGTTGAACTCTAGTCAGGGGCGGATCTACTTCATTGTAAGGGGGAGCGCCCGCTACCGCTTGGTCGGAAAATTTTTGACGTTTTTAGTGTAAATTTTGGAAAAATTTGACGTTTTTTCGATTTCGTTACCGCCTATTTATAAAACGTTCCCGCTTGGTCGGAATCCTATATCCGCCACTGACTCTAGTCGATGCTCCCTTTGTAAATTTTGCCGGTAATTCTTAAACAAATGAATTACCGACACCATGTTTTCCGACGGAGTATCACATACATGTTAATAACGGAAATGTTTTGTTGTGATAATGTACAGAGAGAGAATGAATTAGTTTGGGCTTTATTTCTATTTTCTGTGATTTTGGAATGAAGCATGACACAACAAATAACCAACCGCAAAAATAAAAAAAAATGACCGATCTAGTAATAATAAGGATCAAGGTGGAATCCAATTTCTTTAAATGGTAAGATTGGAGGGTGTTGTATAAAGCTCCTTAAGGCTTTATCACGCCATATCAGATTCACCTACGCGTTACGTCATATGAGGGCTTTAAAGCCCCTCCTCTTTAATGTGTATGGTGTGTTATAAAACCCCCTATTAAACAAAATTTAAAAAAAAAATTTATTGGTTGAAAATAGGTAGGCCCCACTGCACACACGCTCGTTAACACACTGGCGAGCACATCATAGCCCCTCCCCCCCCCCCCCCCCCCCCCCCCCCTTTGCTCGGTGTGGTCTTTGGCGCCCAGGACGCTATCAGGGCTGAGTTGACGAAGGTGGCATTAAGCCACATCCCCTGGCCTAATAGCAAAAATTAGTAATCTAAATAGAAAGGGAAACATGTAACCTTAACACGAATAAATGAAGATACTAGAATTGAATAGAGAAAGATTAGAATGTGTGTTTTCATAAACAAGTTCAAGTTAATATATAATTATTCTATATCCATAAACGATCACATTTATTATCTTACAATAAAACGCCAATATAGAATAATCATCTCGTTGACATATGTGTATATGTACGTTTCTTATTCTTAGTAAAAATATTGAATTCTTTACTTACATTTTTAGTGTATTATTTGTACTTTTCGCGCGGTAATTTTTATTTTTATTTTTTTTTAACACTAGGTTAGAATCTCTTGTATTACATATTTACATGCGCGGGTTGAATATATGATAGATGGTTAAAAAGAAAAGGAAATGTTTATAATTAAGGCAGCTTATACTGATAATTACGCAAGTGATCGTATTATAATTACTCACATATATTGTTACACATCTTATAATAATAATTACACAACTTATATGATAATAATGCAGCCTATTTATAATTACGTATATACATTATTAAGCATGATAGATGCATAACAAATCAACTTATAAAAGTCGATTTTTATAGTAAGAGTATACTCAAGTTAAAGAGAATAAAATACTTGATTTTATAAAGAAGTTTTTTTTTTTAATATGTGTTAAACGTATTATTAATAATTGTAAAAGGAAATCGATAAATACCATAAGGATCTGTTTGGTATGGGGTAATGGAATGGACGAACGAATGAAATGGATGAGGTAATGGAATGGACGAGGGAATGCAATAGATCATTACCATTCCATGTCTTGTTTGGTTACCATGTGTGAATTGAATGAATTATTATTGTGTATTGTTCGGTAGGCAATAAAAACAGAGTAATAAAATAAGCAGTGATTGGTGGTGGTCGGTGGTAGTAATTGTGGGTGGTTATAGGTGGCGGTGGTGGGTGTCGGCGGTGGCGATGGGTGGTGGTGGTGGCGGCGAGTGGCGGTGCGGCGGTGACGATGAGTGGTGGCGGCGGCAAGGTGGCCGTTGGTGGTGGGTGGCAGCAGAGGTGGCGGTGGGTGGCGGTTAGTGGTGGCTGTGGGTGATAACGGTGGTGAGTAGGTGGCGGCGGCGAGTGGCGCTGGCGGTTGGTCGCGGCTGTGGGTGATAACGGTGGCGAGTAGGTGGCGGCGGCGACGGTGGTTTTCGGGGTGAGGTGGTGGCAGGTGGCGTCGATGGCGCCAGTGGTGGGTGGTGGTGGTGGGTTGTGGCGAAGGTGGTGGGTTGTGGTGTTGCTAATGAATGGTGCAAGAGGGGAATGAATGAAAAAAAAAACATGAGGGGTGGAATGAATGATTTTGAGGGAATGGAATGCCTTTTGGAATTGGTGATTCCATTCCATTGACCATCCAAACACTATTTTCTTCATTTTATCGTAATCATTCATTTCATTCCATCTCTCATTCCTGCATACTAAACACTACCTAAATAATTGGATGATTGTAAACGTTTAGAAGATATCTTAAATAATTGGAAAAGACAAGAATACATATGGTGGTGACAATTAACATTCTTTGGAATCATATATTAGGGTATCCGGGGCACCCATCGGGGACTCCATCGGTGACCACTTTCCCCGATCGGGAACACCGCCGCCATCGGTGCGGGGACCCGATTCGGGGGGTGGTTTCGGCACATGTCCACCGTTTGAATTTTGCACGCATATTGATGAACGGTCTCATTTGAACGGTCGATTTAAAAAAAAAAAATCACTTTTTAAACAAATATAAATAACCACACCCACTTCACTATTTTTTATACTCTCAAACCACACACACTTCTTATTTTTTATACTCTCAAACCACACCCACTTCTTATTTTTTATACTCTCAAACAACACCCACTTCACTAAATGGATCCCAGGTTCCCGATTTTTCCTCCCCTACCCGACTTTCCCGACGATGAAGGTGAACCGTCAAACGATAGTAGATTAATTTTCTTCCAAAATCTCATCCAACAAGCGGAGCTACCTTGAAGTGAGTTCCGACGACGAGTAGTTTGTTTTTATATTTTTCTAGTTTGAATGTAATTTTTATTTTTCTAGTTTGAATGTAATTTTTTTTTCTAGGTTGTTTTTTTTTTAATTTAATGAAATGTCTTTTATTTAATTTTTATTTTTATTAATATTTTTTTAATTTATAAACATGCATAAATAAAAATAAAAATAAAAAAATAAAAAAAACCCAAGTCACCTATTAGGGGAGTGTCGCCATCAAAATGTGGTGTTAGGGGAGTTTAAGAGGGGAGTTGACGTGGCACTATCTGATTGGTGGTGTGTAAGAGAGGGGACTGTCACACCCCCAAAATCCACCTGCGGAGTACCACCGCTTGGAGGCGTGACTGACCAGGATCCAGCCACCAATCATATTGAACAAGCATATAAGTAGTTATAAAAAAATCCAACCAATACAATTGGTGTTCAAACAAAACATAGTTAAGTTGCAAGCGGAAGCATAAGTCTTAAATCAAAACATAGTTTAATTGTTTCCAAGTTTAACATGGCACACAGCCGTCCATGTCCCACAACGATCCTCCTCCATGCAAGCTCCAGCTAAGAACCTAAGGACCTGCAAAGCATGTAGTAACGAGTCAACAACAAGTTGAGTGAGTTCACGGTTGGGTGTTCGTTTTAAGTTGTTTCGAAAACAGTTTCCTTTATCTGGCATCCTGCCGTGGGGGTTACCCCATAGTTAAAAACGTGACTTGTTTATTCCCGGTTACTCTGGCAATCCAGCCGTGGGGGCTACCCCGTGTTAGTTATCTGGCATTTCGGCCGTGGGGGCTACCCCATGTATACACTAGACTCGTTACCATATCGACTGCTGACTGTAGTCATGTTTATGTGCCCTGAAACTGTCAATGTCTATCATCATTGACGTGCCCCAGATCAATTAGTTCACGCACGTCCTCTGCGGCACGGTGTGAGGTTTGTCAGACCTAAATAGCGCTATCTAACTAATGACCCGCTCGCCATTGGCCCGGCGATTAAGTCGATATAAAAATGAGGGACTTCGTGATAGAGTTTTGGTCTAGTACGAGTTATCTGTCCATAAGGACGAGGAATTACATTCCTGAACCTTTGCTGTCCTACCCAAGGAGGACGAGGAACCCATGTTCCTTAACCCCAATTCCCGACCCCTGGGAATCCCATGCTTTGTAGAGGGTGTGAACTCACCTTGGTTTGCTCGGTAGGTACACAGAAAAGTCAAACAAGCAATATTGTGGTCACTCGCGTCCTATCATAGTTGTATCATACAAGTCAGGTTCAAACCACGTATTGCACGTATGTTCTATACGTATGCTAGCACATTGCATGCAAGTTCATCCATGGCAGCCCAAATAATCATTCATAAACAACAGCACGTATAAGGTCCATGCATTAGGCCCAAAGGTCCGGCCCAATTATTTAAGTCCGAAAGTCCAAACAGCGTGTACATGCGTATAGTCTCGAGTCGCAACCAGGCGTTCTCGACTCGCAACCCGAGTCGCAAACTGCGGTCTCGAGTTATCATGGTCACGGTCTCGAGTCACAACCGGACTCGTAATCATGGTCTCGGTTCATGCTGTTTTGGATCAAACATATCCGATTTCATGAAACAGTTTGTACTATCCACTTAAACATGTTTATTTGTCTAGCAACTTACCAAATTGGATCAAACATATCAGATTTCAAATATTCAAGCATGTTCATATCACATTCAAGTTGTTCTTCATAACTTCAAGTCATGTTCATGTTGATTATTCAAACTTATTCATCATTTTTCCTGTTTCTAGCATCAATCACAAACATAATCATGAACAACAATCAAACACTCGATCATACTCATTTAATGGTTTCAAGTCATCACATAACATCTCTAAAATCTACCCTAATCCGATTAACATGATGCTTTCTATTCACATATGCAAGCCGGTTTCATGAACATCAATATTCAATGGTTTGAATCACATTTAGACATAAGATGTCGTGTGCTCATTATGCAACATATCCGAAATCAAAACATGTTATCCGATTATCAACAACATACATATCCGATTCACAAAACACTATCAAGCGTACCACTACACTAGTTTAATCATATCATTTATACTATCATTTAACAACACCAAACATCATAAAGATACTAACCGGCTCGAGAATTAGTGGTGAAAGATGAAGCTTTTCTTGGTGAGCACAAGCTAGTCCGAGAACCCTCTTGCGTTCGGCCGGTTTGAATCCGAGAATGAAGGAGAGGAAATGTTGTGGTTTAGGGTTTTAGTGAGGGAGAGTGGAGAGTATGTGTTAGAGGAGTATGAGTGTTGTTTGCCCAAAAATGCCAAGTGTGGCTATCACTAAGGTTATATAGTTGTTCCACATGGGTGCACCCTAATGGGTTTTCGAAATAGGCTAAGTGTGTGTGTGTGTGTGGCCCAACCGGCCCATATGTTACTGTTCACTCGAGACCACATGGTCTCGAGTCGGGTTCTTGTTGTCTCGGGTCACATAGATATACACATACGTACAAGCACGACACATAAATATAACACTTAGTCACATAGGATAATCACTTATATTATTAAACCAACACGTTGACTAGTCACATAACATTGCAAGTAGGTTGTACAAAGATACACGAAAGGTTCTAAATTTCGAGTTGTCACATCATCCCCAAGTTGAAAGAAATTTCGTCCCGAAATTTGGTAGGCACTCACTGAGGAAGCTAGTTAAGTTGTATGGTTTTCCTGGGGTGTCACATCCACCCCCCGTTGATCTGGAATTTCGTCCCGAAATTCCGTAGCTTCAGCCTCAGTAGTGGGTGTACTGTTTGCGAACAGTTGGGGATACTTTTGTTTCATCTGATCTTCGCGCTCCCAGGTGAACTCTGGGCCGCGACGTGAGTTCCAACGAACTCGAACGAGAGGTATTCTGGTGCTCTTGAGGACCTTAACATCCCGGTCCGTGATTTCGACTGGTTCCTCGACGAATCGTAACTGTTCGTCGATGGTGAGTTCCTTCAGAGGAACTACGTGGGTCTCATCTGACGGACACTTCTTCAGATTCGACACGTGAAAAACGTTGTGAACTGCACCGAGTTCCGCTGGTAAGTTGAGTCTGTAGGCCACCCTGCCTATTTTCTCAATGACTTCGAAAGGTCCAACGTATCGTGGGTTGAGTTTGCCGCGTTTACCAAAACGAACCACACCCTTCCAGGGTGAAACTTTGAGTAGTACCCGCTCCCCAACCTGGAGCTCAAGCGGTTTCCTGCCCATGTCGGCGTAAACTTTCTGACGTTCACGGGCTGCCGTCATGCGTTTTCGTATTTGAGCAATTTGTTCGGTCGTGTCTACCACATATTCTGGACCAGTGATCTGACTATCTCCCACCTCTGCCCAGCAAAGAGGTGACCGGCATTTACGTCCGTACAATGCCTCAAATGGAGCAGCTTTAATGCTGGTGTGGTAGCTGTTATTGTATGAGAATTCCACAAGCGGCAGATGCTTTTCCCAGCGGTTGCCAAAGTCGATTACACATGCACGAAGCATGTCTTCTAAGGTTTGAATAGTGCGCTCGGACTGCCCGTCCGTCTGCGGGTGATACGCTGTGCTCATGTCTAATCGTGAGCCAAAGGATTTGTGCATTGCTTGCCACAATTCTGAAGTAAAACGTGCATCTCGATCCGAGATAATGGAGGTGGGCACCCCGTGCCTTGAAACGACTTCCTTAAGGTATATTTCTGCAAGAGTGGAGAATTTATCCATTTCCTTGATGGCCAGGAAGTGTGCAGACTTCGTGAGTCGATCCACGATCACCCAAATAGTATCGTTCCCGCACTGGGATCTAGGTAGGCCAGTAGCAAAATCCATGGAAATCTGCTCCCATTTCCATTGTGGTATCTCTGGTTGTTGGAGTAGGCCTGAGGGTTTCTGGTATTCAGACTTGACTCTCGCACAAGTCAAACACTTGCTGACGTAAGTTGCTATGTGGGCCTTCATGCTAGGCCACCAGTACTTAGCCTTGATATCGTGGTACATTTTATCCGAACCAGGATGCACCGAGTAGCGAGACTTGTGTGCTTCGTCCATCACAAGTTCTCGTAGGTTGCCATAGAGTGGGACCCAAATGCGTCCCGTTACGTAGTAAGCACCGTCTTCCTTTTGTTCTAATCGTTGCCTTGATCCGCGTAGGGCTTCAGCCCTGACGTTTTCTGGTTTCAGTGCTTCTATCTGAGCTGCTCGTATCTGGGAGGGGAGACTAGAGTGGATCGTGAGTTGTAAAGCTCGCACGCGCTTAGGCGCAGTGTCCTTCCGACTGAGGGCGTCAGCCACAACATTGGCCTTGCCCGGGTGATACCTGATTGAGCACTCGTAGTCATTCAGTAGTTCGACCCATCGTCGTTTTCGCATATTCAGTTCCTTCTGCTTGAAGATATGCTCGAGGCTCCTGTGGTCAGTGTAGATGGCGCATTTGGTACCGTACAGGTAATGCCGCCATAACTTAAGTGCAAAAACAACAGCTCCCAGCTCCAAATCGTGCGTAGTGTAGTTCTTTTCATGAACCTTAAGCTGGCGTGAGGCGTAGGCTATAACTTTGTCTCGTTGCATCAACACGCAACCAAGACCTTGAATTGATGCGTCACAGTAGACCACAAAGTCGTCTGTGCCCTCTGGCAAGGAAAGGATAGGTGCGCTACAAAGTCTATCCTTTAAGTGCTGAAATGCTAACTCCTGTGCATTCCCCCAGCGATAAACAACGCCCTTCTGCGTTAGTGAGGTGAGAGGCTGTGCGATCTTAGAAAAATCTTTAATGAATCTCCGGTAGTATCCCGCCAAACCCAAGAATTGGTGAATTTCCTTTGGTGTGCGAGGTGCAGGCCAGTTCTTGATCGAGTCTACCTTGGATGGATCAACGTGAATCCCATCCTTGTTTACCACGTGGCCTAGGAAATGGACTTCTCGAAGCCAGAAGTCGCATTTCGAGAACTTTGCATAAAGCTGTTCTGTTCGAAGGAGTTCCAGAATAAGTCGCAGATGCTGCTCGTGTTCCCCCCGACTCTTGGAATAGATCAGGATGTCGTCGATGAAGACTATAACGAACTTGTCCAGGTAAGGCTTGCACACTCGGTTCATCAAGTCCATGAAAACCGCAGGTGCGTTTGTCATCCCAAAAGGCATGACCAAAAACTCGTAGTGCCCGTATCGAGTTCTGAAAGCTGTTTTGGAGACGTCCTCTTCCCGGACTCTCAGCTGGTGATAACCCGATCTCAAATCAATCTTCGAGTAGTAGCTCGACACTTGCAACTGGTCGAACAAGTCGTCGATCCGCGGCAGAGGATAGCGATTCTTCACCGTCACCTTGTTGAGTTCCCGGTAATCGATGCACATTCTGAAGGTACCGTCCTTCTTCTTTACAAATAATACTGGAGCTCCCCAGGGCGATGAGCTAGGACGAATAAAACCCTTATCCAGGAGCTCTTGTAGTTGCGTGGAGAGTTCTTTCAACTCTGATGGGGCTAAACGATAAGGTGCACGAGCTATAGGCGCAGCTCCAGGAGCTAGTTCGATCTGAAATTCGACTTGGCGATGAGGCGGAAGACCAGGTAATTCCTCAGGAAATACCTCTGGATAATCGCGTACAACTGGAAAATCTTCTATCTTCTTCTCTTTCTCCGTGGTGTCAGTAATGAGAGCCAAAATGGCAGTGTGGCCCTTTCGCAAGTACTTTTGGGCCTTAAGGAGAGAAATGACGTTCTCCACAGCACTCCTCTTGTCGCCATGAATCATGAGGGGTTCACCATCGGGACCTGGAATGCGGACAACCTTCTCGTTGCAAAGAATCTCTGCTCGGTGTTGGGATAACCAATCCATCCCAATGACAACGTCGAAACTACCCAAGACAATAGGAATGAGGTCGATAGAGAAGGTCTGGTCAGCGAGAATAAGTTTACAACCCTTGACTACGTGTGTGGCTTCTAAACTCTTACCATTTGCTAGCTCTACGGTGTGCTTGTTGTTCAAAGGTGTTGGAATACGCTTAAGCATTCGACTAACTTCTAGTGACATGTAGCTAGTATCGGCACCCGAATCAAATAAAACTGAAACATAAAAGTCGTCGAGAAGGAACTTACCCGCCACAACATTGGGGTCGTTCCTTGCTTCACCTTGGCCAATCACAAACACCCGCCCCCTGGCGCCATTGTTGTTGTTGTTCCCATTGTTACCATTCCCCTGGTTGTTGTTATTGTTGTTGTTGTTGTTCTGGTTCCTGTTCAGTTGGGGACAATCTCTCTTGAAGTGGCCCTCAGCTCCACACTGAAAGCATCCTTTGTTATCACCTTGTTGTTGCTGCTGGCGTTGATTCTGTTGAGCTTGCTGACGATTCTGATTGGCGGGGTATAAGCTCCTGCAATCCTTTGCAGCGTGACCAGGCTTGTTGCACCGATGACAATTGCCCCTGGTGCATGGCCCGCTGTGGTGCAGGCTGCAGCGATTGCATTTGGGGTGATTTCCTTTGTACCCACCATGACTTTGACCACCAGACGATTGCTGATTAGGGCTCTTGTAGTCCTCAGTCTTCCTCTGCTGGGACTGGGACTGAACAGAAGTCGAACCCTTACTTGAAGTTCCATCCCATTTCCGTTTGTTGTCACTAGAGGTACCAGAAGTAGTTGCAACACCTATGCGTTTTGGTAACTTGTTCTGCTCCACCGCCTGATCCGTGAGACGGTGAGCCAACTGAACGGCTTGCTGGTAGGTGGCGAGGTTCGCTGAAGTCACATGACTTTGGATTTCTGGCACTAAGCCCTGAAGAAATAGTTCGATGCGTTTGATGGGAGGATCCACCATAGTAGGACACAGAATTGCCAGTTCGTTCGACCTTTTCACATAAGCTTCAATTTCGGACCCCGTCATCTTGAGGTTGAAGAACTCCACTTCCAGTTTGTGAATCTCATCACGACTGCAGTATTCCTCCTTGATCATTTCCTTAAAATTCTCCCATGGGGTGGCGTTGGCAGCAACCAACCCTAGCATCTGAACCTGAGCGTTCCACCATGTGAGGGCTAAACCCTCGAGAGTACCAGTAGCATACTTCACCCTGCGCGCCTCAGGGCATTCGCACATTTCGAAGACAGATTCTAGTTTCTCAAACCAGTGTAGGAGACCTACTGCTCCTTCAGTGCCGCTAAAAGTAGTTGGTCGGCAGTCCATGAAAGTCTTAAAAGTGCACACGGGTGGCTGAACATGATGACCTATCGTGGGTGAAAGAAAAGACAGAGTTTAACACAAAGGTTGGTTAACGAGAGTAGGATCCTAAGGATCCTAGAATGAGTTCGGACTGCAGGATATACCTCCTGCGTGTGCAGCTGCAAGTGCTGCGGCAACTCGTTCGTTGATCAGAGCCGTCAACTGGGCTTGTGTCAGGTTAACGCGTCCAGACATGATCTTCATATCAAGAAGAACGTGAGTGGGAGGGGTTCGCGAAAGTACGACGATAAAATAGAGTGAGCACGCACGTGTTCAAGCAACAATAGTTATACTAACCGAGTATACCATAAGCAATGTACTATGTAACTAGCAAGTAGGCAATATATGCACAGATCATATCACCTAGAACGTCGAGCCTTGCATGTGGAGTGAAGCGTCGTTGTGGACCGTTGAGCACTGTACAGGTTATAGTCTGATTTTAATAAAACCCTTTTCCTTTATTAAAACCAAGTTCTCTATAACCAATGGCTCTGATACCAATCTGTCACACCCCCAAAATCCACCTGCGGAGTACCACCGCTTGGAGGCGTGATTGACCAGGATCCAGCCACCAATCATATTGAACAAGCATATAAGTAGTTATAAAAAAATCCAACCAATACAATTGGTGTTCAAACAAAACATAGTTAAGTTGCAAGCGGAAGCATAAGTCTTAAATCAAAACATAGTTTAATTGTTTCCAAGTTTAACATGGCACACAGCCGTCCATGTCCCACAACGATCCTCCTCCATGCAAGCTCCAGCTAAGAACCTAAGGACCTGCAAAGCATGTAGTAACGAGTCAACAACAAGTTGAGTGAGTTCACGGTGGGGTGTTCGTTTTAAGTTGTTTCGAAAACAGTTTCCTTTATCTGGCATCCTGCCGTGGGGGTTACCCCATAGTTAAAAACGTGACTTGTTTATTCCCGGTTACTCTGGCAATCCAGCCGTGGGGGCTACCCCGTGTTAGTTATCTGGCATTTCAGCCGTGGGGGCTACCCCATGTATACACTAGACTCGTTACCATATCGACTGCTGACTGTAGTCATGTTTATGTGCCCTGAAACTGTCAATGTCTATCATCATTGACGTGCCCCAGATCCATTAGTTCACGCCCGTCCTCTGCGGCACGGTGTGAGGTTTGTCAGACCTAAATAGCGCTATCTAACTAATGACCCGCTCGCCATTGGCCCGGCGATTAAGTCGATATAAAAATGAGGGACTTCGTGATAGAGTTTTGGTCTAGTACGAGTTATCTGTCCATAAGGACGAGGAATTACATTCCTGAACCTTTGTTGTCCTACCCAAGGAGGACGAGGAACCCATGTTCCTTAACCCCAATTCCCGACCCCTGGGAATCCCATGCTTTGTAGAGGGTGTGAACTCACCTTGGTTTGCTCGGTAGGTACACAGAAAAGTCAAACAAGCAATATTGTGGTCACTCGCGTCCTATCATAGTTGTATCATACAAGTCAGGTTCAAACCACGTATTGCACGTATGTTCTATACGTATGCTAGCACATTGCATGCAAGTTCATCCATGGCAGCCCAAATAATCATTCATAAACAACAGCACGTATAAGGTCCATGCATTAGGCCCAAAGGTCCGGCCCAATTATTTAAGTCCGAAAGTCCAAACAGCGTGTACATGCGTATAGTCTCGAGTCGCAACCAGGCGTTCTCGACTCGCAACCCGAGTCACAAACTGCGGTCTCGAGTTATCATGGTCACGGTCTCGAGTCGCAACCGGACTCGTAATCATGGTCTCGGTTCATGCTGTTTTGGTCTCGAGTCGCAACCGGACTCGTAACTGAGATTTCGAGTCATAAGGTTTGTGTGCTGATCACGTGTGGTTTCGAGTCGCAACCAGGTGTTTGCGACTCGCAACCGATGTCGCAACCGGGGGATTTCGACTCATCATGTGGTGGTCTCGAGTCGCAACTGGAGGTTTCGGTTGGACAACTGCTGATTCGGTACAGTGTACTATCCAATGGAAAACCGATTTCATGAAACAGTTTGTACTATCCACTTAAACATGTTTATTTGTCTAGCAACTTACCAAATTGGATCAAACATATCAGATTTCAAATATTGAAGAAACACTAACTAAATGGTCGGAACCGAGATAGTTAGGGGGTTTGAATCTGCATAAAAGGTTAGCTTTCTCTCGGTTGATTCAGTTGTAATGGATCAACTTCTCCGGCAGCTCTGCAAAAAAGAATACCGTTAGCCTCGCCAAGGGGAGAAGAGGGTTCTCTCCTTGACCCGACTCCGGTGTGAGAATAAGTATTGGTATCGGAGAAGATAAGTATTTGAAGAGTGAGAGTAGTCTGCCTTTATACCTGAACAGTTCTCTTATTTGTAACCGGGAGTTTTGGGAGGGAAAACCTGTTATTGAAAAGATAACGGAAAATGCTTAACGCCGTAGCGGTTATTTTTCTTCCGTTTGATTTCTTTGATCTGACGTTAATTAACCTCGATCCGGAGTGAATGCACACAGATCGTGGTTTGATCTGTGGCTAGGGGATTGCCACGTGGAAAGAGATTAAGTGGAGATTACTCCCCGATTGCATGCCTTTGTTGTGATTTCAGAATTGCTTCTGGTGACAACACGTGTCCAGACGGTTAACCGTCTGGGTGGTGCACGATGGTATCTCTTTCTAGAAGATTACTGCCATAATCCAGTGTGATACCTTACTATGTGGACACAGACAAATAAACCCCAAGCCTGGGTAAAATGATATCTAAGTTTGGGTGTTGTGGCGGAAGTATTGTACAAAGGCTTTCTAATCCTTTGTTGAATAGGAGACGGCGCAAAGATTTATGTTATCTTTTGGGCGCGCGATTACAAGCTACTGACTCCTTTGTTCCTTTAGCAGGACCAGTGCGCAGCCGCGCAAGGTCAAAAAGCTAGAAAAGTTAGTTTATGGTATGGTCTCAAATCCTTTTTATGAGGTTTTTGGGACCTTACCCCTTCAAGTCCCCCCAGTCTAGTGTTGTACTTATGCAAGTAAGTGGAGCACTGGACTTAGGAGAGGGAAATGTTTTTGGGCGCGTTTTTAAAATAAGAAAGCTTCTGTGAGAAGATTTATCCTTTTGGGAAAAGGACAAAATCTTTGTAATCATGCTCTGACACATGAGGACGTCAACTGGCAATTAGAGTGGTATTTTTCTTTTTGTTCTTGATTTTCGCAACGGCGCTTGTCAGACCTTATTAATGAGGATGTGACCCTGGCTCCTGTAGCGCCGTAAGTGAGATAATTCTGATGACTAATGATGAGCAGGGTTCCCATTTTCCGAGATAGAGTTTTTATATATATATGTATTGGGATTCCTTTTATCCTTCATTTGGAGAAGATGAAGGGGAAAAGTTCCGTCCGTTCCCGTCGTCTTTAAGATATTTTAGCGATCCGTGATGCTGCTGAGGCTCTTTTATTACTTGTCGATTCTCCATCGCCGCTGCTTACCGGAACTGGTAAGATGATGCTTGCTGTTAGGTCTGTTGACGTTGGTCTTCAAGCTCCGGAGGTGAATAATGAGGCCGTCGTGTTGTCGGTTGAAGATTTAATGGTTCGTTTCCCAACCCTCCGTCCGAGTATTTGTCGGTTGGTGTACCAGCGTCGTCGGAAGAAACCTCCGGTGAAGATGGATGTTGAAGATGATCCTACGGTTGGTTAGGTTTGGGGGCTGTATCGTCCTGTCTTTTTGCTTGTATACATAAGTCCGTTAGTAAAAACTTATCTTTTGAAGATCACGGGTGTGATCAGTGTTTAATGTCTGTTTGTTTGATCATCTTGCTATCTTGTGGAAGCAAGGTTTTTTGTTTGACTGTTTTAGTTTCTGGAACTAAAATTGTGAAGATCATTGTCATGATCTTGTTTCTGAAGTGTGTTGTTACACTTGGTGATACATCGATAATGTATGTACGTGTTTGAATTACAATATGTTGCATGGTTTTAATTGTTTTTTTTTGATAGGTAAGGCGAATGAGAGATGGTATTGTGCTCATGTTTGAACGTTTGTCTAAAAGGCGTAGCAGTTTGCCTCTTTTTGTTTAGACTGTTCATGAGGTGTACAATGTTTGACCATATTGTTTTCGCGCGAACCAAAAAAATTACATGCAATTTGTAATAAACAGTAATATAAGTAGAAATAATGTTTGTATTGATAAAAGCGCAAGGCTTTGTAACATACAATAAAGAAAAACATTGCCTGTATGCTTTTGAAGACTTAAATCATATGTAACACCTGCGCAACTGTTGTGCGTTCCAGGTGCGGGGAACTAGGGTCCCATCGATCCTTTTTAGGGTATATGCTCCCTTGCCTAGGACCTCGTTAATGACGTATGGTCCTTCCCATCTTGGCGCTAATTTGCCTGGCTTTTCAGCGTTTGACGCCTCATTGTCGCGCAAGACGAAATCACCGGGGACAAAAGTGCAAACGCGGACGCGCGCATTGTAGTATTTTTCGAGTTTAGATTTGTACCTTGCTTCTGTTATGGCGGCGTTCTCGCGCCTTTCTTCGAGAAGATCCAAATCCATTCTCCTTTCTTGTTCGTTGTTCTGTTTTTCCATAGCTACCATGCGCGGTGATGGTAAACCTATCTCGGCTGGTATGACGGCCTCCGATCCATAGACTAGACTGAACGGAGTCTCGCCTGTACTAGTCTTTGGCATTGTTCGATGCGCCCAGAGGATGCTGGGAAGCTCGTCAACCCATCCTCTGCGCGCTGTCCCGAGTCGCGCTTTTATGCCGTCGACGATCTGTTTGTTTACGCTTTCTACTTGTCCATTCGCTTGAGGATGCGCGACGGAGGCGAAGTTATGCTCGATCTTCATCTCTTTGAACCATTTTTGAAGATCTTCTGCGGCGAAGTTGGTACCATTGTTGGAAATAATGCGCAATGGTAATCCGAATCTGCAAATGATATGTTCCCATATAAATTTGCGGATTACCATTGCTGTTGTTGAGGCCAAAGCTTTAGCCTCTACCCATTTTGTGAAGTAATCCACCGCGACGATGATGAATTTTACCGCACCTGGCGCGTCAGGAAATGGACCGACGAGGTCGATGCCCCACTGCTGGAATGGCCAGACGGAAGTAACAGGTATTAATGGATTTTTAGGTCGGAGTGTCTTTGGTGCGTGGCGTTGACATGCCTCGCATCTCCTTAACAGGTCGACTGCGTCCATGTGCATTCCTGGCCAGTAGTATCCAGCACTCATTATTTTTGCTACGACCATGCGCGGTCCCGCGTGTATCCCGCATAATCCTTCGTGGATTTCTCTGACAAGGTATTGGGCGTCTGTTTTATCGACACAGCGTAGTAATGGGCCCATGAATGATTTCCGGTAGAGGACGCCATCCGCAATTTCATAATTTACCGCCTTGTGTTGTATTTTCCGAGCTTCTGCCTTTCCTTCCGGTAACTTTCCGTGTTGGAGGTACAAGATAATCGGAGACATCCAAGATGGATTTCCCATCTCTATAACGTTTACTTGCTTGAGATGAATGGAAGGGTTGGATAATACCTCTATGCGTACTTCCTTTGCTAAGTGCTGAAAACTGGTTGCAGCTAACTTGCTTAGTGCGTCAGCATGTTTGTTCTCGCTCCTGTTTATGTGATTAACTTTGAATGTTTGAAATTGGTTGATTAACATCCGCGCTTGTTCAAGGTACAATGCCATAGCTTCTTTTGCATCGTAATTGCCGTTAACTTGCTCGGCTACCAGTTTTGAATCGACATTAGCTTCAAGATTTCTTGCCCCCATTTTTAACGCTAAGCGAAGACCTGCCAAGAAGGCTTCATATTCGGCTTCGTTATTCGTACTTTTGAAATCTAATCGTATAGCGTACGTGAGCGCGTGGTTGTCTGGGCTGATTAATCGGAGACCTGCTCCTGCTCCATCGTCATTGGAAGCACCATCTGTGTGTAAGGTCCAGACTCTGTCATCGAAAACAGGTGTTGGGTTCTGGATCGCCTCACATTCTTGTACTTTATCGATAGGAACTTCAGTGGCGAAGTCTGCTAACACTTGCCCTTTGATCGCGGGTCTTGGTCTGTAAAAAATGTTGTAACCTCCCAGTTCAATTGCCCATTTGGCCAGTCGTCCCGCTATGTCAGGCTTAGATAGGATTTGGCCTAGGTGGTAATTGGTAAGAACTGTGATGACGTGACCCGAAAAATACCTGCGCAGACGTCGGGATGCGTGTACTAGCGCTAGGACTAGCTTTTCTATCATTGAGTACCGAGTTTCCGGGCCGGTAAGCATTTTGCTGATGTAATAGATTGGAGTCTGGATGTTCTCGCGTTCTACCATCAATACAGCACCGACCGCTACTTCCGCGGCAGATAGATATAAAATTAGTGGCTCTTTTTCTTTTGGTGTTGTCAATGTTGGCAGCTGAATTAAACATTCTTTTATTTGTTTGAATGCGGTTTCCGCTTCAGAGGTCCACTGAAAGTCAGTTTTCTTTGCGCAGTTTCGTAGCGTACTGATGAATGGATAAGATTTTGCTGCGTGATTAGCCAGAAATCTGTTTAAAGCTGCTAATCGTCCAGCGAGCCTTTGCATTTCTTTAACTGTTGCGGGTGACGGCATTAGCTGAATAGCCTGCACCTTCTCTGGATTCACTTTAAACCCATCTTTTGTGACGATGAATCCCAAAAACTTTCCTTCTTCCATGCCGAAGGAGCATTTGGTTGGGTTGAGTTTTAGGCTCACGCTGCGCAAGGATTCGAATGTGCGCTGGATATTGTCGAGCATTGTGCTTTCCTCATGACTCATGATGACGAGGTCATCCATGTATACTTCGACAGTCTTGCCAATGTCATCTTTGAAAATTGTGTCCATTAGGCGTTGATAAGTTGCGCCTGCGTTGCGCAGGCCGAACGGCATTTTGGTATAACAGAAAATGCCTTTATCTGTGCGGAACGCCGTTTTGTCTTCGTCTTCTTCTTTCATCTGGACCTGATGATAACTGTAACGCCCTAAATGTTTGAACCCAAAATTTTGCAGCGGAAAACACATAATTAAAATTTCTTTAATGATATTCCTTCTTAAATTAAATACAATAATCCCATTCTAAAATTTGATTAACTACTAACACACATATATCCAATTAAGTGACCACATACACACCCACGTACAATCCATATCTTGACTCGATCTTCAACTGCGTGCAATTCTTGATGAAACCTCCATAACCCTTTACAACCTGCAGTCATCACATTCAACCTCAACATTAGTAACCGGTAACATAATACAAAAAAAACATTAACACATGCATAATAAAGCGTCCAATATCATGCTTTCTCTTATATTAGCTCCTTCATCCATCCATTCAACCACTCGCATCGAATTGCAGAGTCAACCTTTACTTCCATTGTTAGCCTACCTATGCTTCACATAAATTCTCAATAGAAAACGATTAGTATCATTAGCGGCTTTTCATATGAACATGACCTCGAACACACATAACTCATCCTTATGCATAATCCATTATGTACATTCCCTTTATTACCCAAACTTAATCAATTCTCTTTATCAACCACTTCCGACCCATTTCCACTAAAACTTAACTTATTAATAACAACGATTCGTATCTTCTTACGTTACCTTCAATAGTTACCATATATCATAAATACATTAACAAACAAAAGGGTAAGTTCGGAGTTCACTTACATTATTTGTCCCGTTATGAACAAGTCAATATATAAACACTATGAGAATCATTCCACTAATCATTTAAACCCATTTAGACGGATTGGTTCATATTCGCTACAACCTCAATCTTAAAACCTTCTTCAAATATAATTTCTTACATCTAACCAGTTACAATCTACAACGGAAAATTGTACAAATTCATATTATCATTAATATCATTCATAAACCTACTAGTAGAGTAAACGAAGTTCATAAGAACTTACCGGAATCGTGCACTCCTAATGCTTTCGCTTGACTTGATTCTCCTCCTTTCTTCGACCCTAAAGGGTGTATCACATTTGCATTTAGTTTTCACATTATACATCATTTACACGCATTCACATCATTCACTCTAACGCTCATTACTCATATCCATATTCCACGCCATTATTAGATCTTTTAAATCTAAAGTTCTTCATATTCATACATAATCAATTCAGCTCAAGCATTTCATCGAACACCTTATGTGCATACTACTTATCTAGCGAAATGTACAAGCCTATTAAGCACATCTCTACAAAATCTTTTCTAAAGTCATGGCAAAACATCACCAACACATGAATTCTTCAAATATTCAGATTATTATGACATCATTATGCATATATTAACCTTACTCATCAAACTATATCAAGAATTAACACATACATCATCATCACTAATCATATCATCACAATATCAAATGGGTTTCTTATCAAACCATCAATATAGTCAAAATCAAGCACATTACGACTTCCTTATGTTGAATTTAACTAACATTCATGTTTAATTTCGCAATACATCCATAGATTACACATAACCCATATCATTCAACATCACTAAAGCATAAAATTCTACTTACTTGATGTTGAGCACACTTAGAGGATCGTAAATCTGGATACATGCATCAATTTACACTTCAATTTCTCTTCTAATTTGATGGATTAGTAGTATTTAGGGTTTTGTTCTTTCTTGCTTCACCTAAATGTCGAACACACACACATACGTCTGATGTATGTGTTGTGTTTAGATATTTTAACTTTCATTATTCCACTTTCAACTTATGCACATTTGGTCCCTCAAGTATTAAATCTTAGATATATATGGTTAAGTATCTATTTACACACTTTAATGTCTTAACATAATTTCCTAGTTGATATTCATTTACGGTTCACTTTTACCCCTAACGGTATTTTTACCCGTTCCTTTATATTAACCGGGTTTAAATTACCAAACCCATTTTTGGGGTGTTACAATAACCCTTGTAACAGTCAAGAAAACATTTCCATCTGAATGACGCTAGAGAGTCGACTTTCTTGTCTATCTCTGGAAGCGCGTAACAATCTTTTGGGCATGCTTTATTCAGGTCTTTGAAGTCAACGCACATTCTCCACCCGCCGCTATGTTTCTGCACCATTACTGGGTTAGCTACCCATGTATGGTACTTTACTTCGCGCAAGATGCCTGCGTTAAGTAACTCAGCTACTTGCTCGTCCATTGCTTTTGCTTTTTCTTCACTGAAACTGCGCCTCCCCTGAGCAACAGGTTCGACTGATGGCTTGATGTTTAGACAATGTTGCGCGATGTCGCGTGGGACTCCAGTCATGTCTGCTGGGCACCAGGCGAATATATCTTTGTTGTTAGACAATAACTCTTTTAGTTGTATGCGTGTTGCTGGTGAAATGGCTGGTCCTAACAGAATGGTCTGTTCTGGGTACTCGTCGTTTAGAACCCATTTCTCTGGTTCATTTGATGCCGAAGGTTTGGCTACTTTTGCTGGTGGTTCGTCATCTACGAACATGACTTCTTTGCTTGAATACAGTATTGCAACTCCAGTTTCTGTCGGAAATCCACAAGCAGCGTGTGGAATGGAAGTGATCATGCTAAATTCCCTTTGTGACCTTCGCCCGAGCAAGACATCATGTCGTGATGTTGCCGGCATGACCATGAAATTAACTGAAACTGTTCGTGAGTGTTCGCCATCGGATAAGGTCACCGGGAAAACGATTTGCCCTAATGGAAATACAGCTTCATTACAGAATCCGGTGAGGGGAAAATCAACCGGCTCTAAACGTGCTTTGTCTTCTGGATCAAGCTGCTTAAAGCACTACTCGTATATGATGTCCATCGAGCTTCCTGGATCTATGAACATATAGTCAGTTCGGTAATGATCGAAAATACCAGTGATAATCACTGGGCGTTCTTCCTGGGGGCCCCCAGGAACAACGGGGAACACTACTTGCTGTTCTCTCCAATGTTGATCATAGTTTCGTTTATTTGGTCTTCGGGATGGACCTCCCTGAACCATGTGTATTTGATAACTGCTATATCGGCTGGATTGGATATCCTCCCTACGTGGTGTTGGTGGATCCAATTCGGAGGTATCAATTTCTTTTTTAGATCTGATGTTTGACAAATCAAATCTGACGATTTGAACAACGATTGTGTTTATAGCAGCTTGGCATCTGCTAAACCAATGTTCTGGAGATTTTTCTAGCTGTAAATTGTTTCCGACGTTTGGTCGAGGACCAGGTTGTCGGTGAGATGACAAATTTTCTGCCATGTGCAAAAACAGAAAATAGAATGAACTGAATCGAAACGAGGTAGAAACTAGAAAAACTGAGAAAACGGTGGGCGCCAATGAAGAAACACTAACTAAATGGTCGGAACCGAGATAGTTAGGGGGTTTGAATCCGCATAAAAGGTTAGCTCTCTCTCGGTTGATTCAGTTGTAATGGATCAACTTCTCCGGCAGCTCTGCAAAAAAGAATACCGTTAGCCTCGCCAAGGGGAGAAGAGGGTTCTCTCCTTGACCCGACTCCGGCGTGAGAATAAGTATTGGTATCGGAGAAGATAAGTATTTGAAGAGTGAGAGTAGTCTGCCTTTATACCTGAACAGTTCTCTTATTTGTAACCGGGAGTTTTGGGAGGGAAAACCTGTTATTGAAAAGATAACGGAAAATGCTTAACGCCGTAGCGGTTATTTTTCTTCCGTTTGATTTCTTTGATCTGACGTTAATTAACCTCGATCCGGAGTGAATGCACACGGATCGTGGTTTGATCTGTGGCTAGGGGATTGCCACGTGGAAAGAGATTAAGTGGAGATTACTCCCCGATTGCATGCCTTTGTTGTGATTTCAGAATTGCTTCTGGTGACAACACGTGTCCAGACGGTTATAACCGTCTGGGTGGTGCACGATGGTATCTCTTTCTAGAAGATTACTGCCATAATCCAGTGTGATACCTTACTATGTGGACACAGACAAATAAACCCCAAGCCTGGGTAAAATGATATCTAAGTTTGGGTGTTGTGGCGGAAGTATTGTACAAAGGCTTTCTAATCCTTTGTTGAATAGGAGACGGCGCAAAGATTTATGTTATCTTTTGGGCGCGCGATTACAAGCTACTGACTCCTTTGTTCCTTTAGCAGGACCAGTGCGCAGCCGCGCAAGGTCAAAAAGCTAGAAAAGTTAGTTTATGGTATGGTCTCAAATCCTTTTTATGAGGTTTTTGGGACCTTACCCCTTCAAATATTCAAGCATGTTCATATCACATTCAAGTTGTTCTTCATAACTTCAAGTCATGTTCATGTTGATTATTCAAACTTATTCATCATTTTTCCTGTTTCTAGCATCAATCACAAACATAATCATGAACAACAATCAAACACTCGATCATACTCATTTAATGGTTTCAAGTCATCACATAACATCTCTAAAATCTACCCTAATCCGATTAACATGATGCTTTCTATTCACATATGCAAGCCGGTTTCATGAACATCAATATTCAATGGTTTGAATCACATTTAGACATAAGATGTCGTGTGCTCATTATGCAACATATCCGAAATCAAAACATGTTATCCGATTATCAACAACATACATATCCGATTCACAAAACACTATCAAGCGTACCACTACACTAGTTTAATCATATCATTTATACTATCATTTAACAACACCAAACATCATAAAGATACTAACCGGCTCGAGAATTAGTGGTGAAAGATGAAGCTTTTCTTGGTGAGCACAAGCTAGTCCGAGAACCCTCTTGCGTTCGGCCGGTTTGAATCCGAGAATGAAGGAGAGGAAATGTTGTGGTTTAGGGTTTTAGTGAGGGAGAGTGGAGAGTATGTGTTAGAGGAGTATGAGTGTTGTTTGCCCAAAAATGCCAAGTGTGGCTATCACTAAGGTTATATAGTTGTTCCACATGGGTGCACCCTAATGGGTTTTCGAAATAGGCTAAGTGTGTGTGTGTGTATGTGGCCCAACCGGCCCATATGTTACTGTTCACTCGAGACCATATGGTCTCGAGTCGGGTTCTTGTTGTCTCGGGTCACATAGATATACACATACGTACAAGCACGACACATAAATATAACACTTAGTCACATAGGATAATCACTTATATTATTAAACCAACACGTTGACTAGTCACATAACATTGCAAGTAGGTTGTACAAAGATACACGAAAGGTTCTAAATTTCGAGTTGTCACATCATCCCCAAGTTGAAAGAAATTTCGTCCCGAAATTTGGTAGGCACTCACTGAGGAAGCTAGTTAAGTTGTATGGTTTTCCTGGTTTTCCTGGGGTATCACAGGGACTCACCTATTAGGTGAGTGCCCCTTGTACCCTTAGAATAAGAATTAGATTAGGAATTTTTGTATTACAACAGTTGAACAAATAAAATATTAAACAGTTTTTAATAAAATTTTAGTAATTATAGATAAGATAGTTAGATATGATTAAACTTATGTATAATAATCACTTTAAGTAATATTGAAAATGAAAGGTTATATGATTCTTTTTCCATAAGCTATTACTAACTAATATATTATGTTTAAACTATTGTTTTTTAGTTATTTTTTTAAAGTTAGAAAATAAAATACAAAATAGTGAAATAAGAAAATATAACTTTGGAAATCACATGTGTTACAACTAGTTATTTATTTATTAGTTGGAGTTATGTGAGATCATTTAGTGAGCCAACCAAAGGCATATGTATATTTTTTTTGAAAGGTGTGAATTATTAGCAAATGTCGGGAGGTCTAGCATACGTTGTCTTAATCGAGTCCACGCTAGAGAGCCTCCTCGCACAATATATCCCTAATTTAAATCCCTCAATAAGAAACCCCTATCATCCAGACTCAAACTTGAGATCTGGAGGAGAAAACTCACCCGGGCTCACTATTGGTTGAACTTAAATACCCGTGTCCACCACTATATATAGCACTAGTGATGGTTGATACAATTTATAAGACTTATGACATCTAACGTACCATTTATTTAGAAATGACTAAGGAGTCCACCCAATTACTTGTTTTTTTTAAGTATTATAGGTACCCAAAAAACCTCACTTAAAATTAGCTCGCATGATTTTTTAATGGAGCTTTCACTGCTTTCATGGATCTGTTGGTGATCCTGGCAAAGTAGTATTTTCTTCGATGACATATCCAAATATGTTTATCTCCCTGTCTCTCTTTCCAAATCGTCTTAATTTTTTTCCTTCTTAATGTCTTATGCAACACACTTTGAGGAAGTTAAAGAAAAAGAAAAGCCTATGTGCTTGTAAGCATTCTGTTTTTAATTTTCGATTTTACTTTTTATACATGTTTGAGGTTCGCAAATTCATATAAAGGATTGCACACATTTGTAATTATGTTTCTTTTGAATGATGGGTCATTTATGTTTGCCATGGATTACATTACAGCCAATGCTAAAACATACATATTTTTTTAAGACTTTAATGATTTAAGCGTTCCATGTGTTATTGTTTTCATTGAAGGTTGGATTTCATCGCTGGTAGTGGGGATGTTGCTTAAATATGAATTTCATGCATTGCAGGATTGTAAATCTTATACTTATTCTTGAGGAGTTTGATTTTTGTTAGTTATAGTCATTCTTTATCTACAATATTTACATCTCTTATCAAAACCAAAGAGTTTTTTTTTTATTATATAAAGGGCCTCAAATTTCTGATTCACTTTAGGCCCTCTTAATGGTTGAGCCTGCCCTGTTTACCTGAATGCTACATCTGGTTGAAAGTGGTCGATTAATGTGCGAATTGGTTTGAAGACTTGTATTTGTATATCCTTTTACTTGTAATACTTGTATTTGTAGCACATGTGTTGTATTTAAAAAAGGGTGTAAATAAAATTAAATAAAAAAACATCAAAAATACTTTATTGGACAAACCTATAAACCTGCATGTGATTGGTCAAATCCATTCCCTCTTCGGCATTAATTTAAGAACGCTTGTGGCCAAATTTTGTAAAACAACGCCCTTGGGGGCGGAGAACTTGGCGTTGATGTGCGTTTTAGGAGCAAAAAACGCCCTAAAACTTTACCACTACGGGTGGTCTAAGGGGCAACGTTATACTTCTAAACTTTTAATAAAAGGAAATTGAGAAAGTTTAAAAAAAAAAAAAAACAAAAACAAAAAAACTCTTAACACCCAGCTTTTCGTTTTCTTATTTTTTTAAGCTAAAAAAATATTTTTTCTTTATTTCCTTTAATGAAAACGAACCACTCTGTTAATTAAAGTAGCGACCGAAAAAGCATATAAAAAAGTGTTGATAAAAAAAAGAAACGACGCCTGAGAGATTCGAACTCTCGCGGGGAAACCCCATGTACTTAGCAGGCACACGCCTTAACCACTCGGCCAAAGAGTCGTTTTGATATATCTCTGTTTTTTTGTTTTTATATTCTTACCCATATTAGAAAGCAAAAAAGTGAGATCGTTTTCAACAAGTGGGATGTTTAAATTCTGGGCCGAAGAGCTAATTACCGTCTATTTTCATCAGGAATCGATAGTATGAATGTTCTGGTTGGTTGTGGTCATTATCAATATCCATTACAATCTCTCCATCTTACATATTTATCTTGTAATCATGTTTCTCAGTTTCTGCTATGTGATTTAGTATTGCATGTAATCATGACTGACAAAACCTCAAATTAGTTATTTTTTCAAATTTGGAAACTGTTTGTTAATTATTACTAGATAAGTTTATATATTAGATTTTAACTGTGGGAACAAGTAGATTTGTTTTACCTATAAATAGGGAATTAGTGATTTTGTGTCATTACTCGTTAGTATTGATGTTTGTTGTATTTTTGGTTCGTATGTGTTCTGTTATCAAGTCTCTTTTATTTATATATGTTTGTTGCCACATCATGCAACAAACGCGGATTATGAGAAAGAAACATACAGAAATGTGTGTGAAATCATGATGCATAAACACCATCCGACCTTCCATCTATTCTGAAGGAAGTATTTATTTGCTTCAAGTAATATGTAAATTAGGTTATTAACTTTCTGTATATGTACAGGCTGCTGTTCACTTCTAAGTACCTCTGTGGACTGGGGAGTGTTATTATTTTCAATGGGATCACGTACTTTCAAGTGATATGTAGGCTAAACAATGCAGCCCATGTAAGTTCACAGTATGGACTTAAATGTTATTGTCTTTTCTTTTCTGAAGATGCTTCTTGTTTGTATGAGGCACAATACGACAGTTTAGACACCATCTAAGCCAATTTCTGTAAATCAATACCATTAAGCTAAAGAGTGTGGGGTCATGGTTGGGACATGATTCGCCACGTAGGTAGGAATATGAATGGAAGGCTATACCATCCCCTTCCTTAATCAACCATAGTTTGCCTGGATTAAACCATGACAACCTTGGTCCTCCTTTCTATTTTTCAAGTAATCATTTCATTTTTCTATAAACAAAGATAAATTAAAATAAATAAAGGGATGGTGGTTTGGGTCATGACCACATCCTTAAGGTAGTGGTTTTGGATTGTGGATTGTGGATTAGAATTGGGTGACATGACATTGACGTGAAAGGTCATGGTAGTTATGAGGGTCATAACCACACCCTATAGTCTTAATGTATTTGTTACAATGACATTTAACTAGGAATGTTTTCACATTATATATCCTTACATTTACAAAGGAGATGTACAGTACATATATTATTAATATATTCAAATCAAATTTTATATCCTTTAAATGCTTTTAATTTTTTTCCAAATAAATTTTGAAATTTACACTAATATTATTATATACCCTACATTTTCAAAGAGGGTGCACAGTTGCCTCCCTCCCATGATTGGTTGAGTTAAAGGTGGAGCCAATAGAAGGAAAAATTATTATAATAGAGTTTATTTTTTGGTTTTCTTATTTCTATAATTATTTTTAATATAATTGTTGTAATATTTTATTTTTATAATTCATTTAGAGTAGATTACGTTTTTCGCTTATAACTTTAAAATATGATTTTATATAAAAATTTGAGTATGCTATTACGATGTGCTTATTTATATCAATGTTTAGACATAATTTTTATTTAAAACCGAGTTGTACACATTAATGTAAAATTATGTATTTTTACCATTTTTGTTATTTTAGCAATATATTACGCTTTATAAGTCGTTTACTCTATTCGTTATTTGAGTAACATAATATGACGTTTAATAAAATCTTGAAATTACCATTGCGACGTGTTTACTTTTATCTACGATCCAATCAAGTTTTTTATTCGAATATACATCGATACAGTTTTGCTTTTATTTCTTTAACCTTTGAAACAAATAATTGAGGCACACTTTCTATTCCACCAAAACCCATTTCACAAGTATTTTTTTTAAATGTTTTTTATTGTTTGTCCCTTTTGTTTTCTCTTTTATTATTTATTCAAATATTAAACTAAAAATTTGATTTTATAAATTTCATAATATCTATGTTTATATGCATTTACGACATCTTCTACTAAAACGTAAAAATTCAAAGACTTGAATTTTATTAGTCTAACCAATTCGTTTTATATTTATTTACACAATTAGCTTTAAAAATATATAATTCTGGGTATATTTTTTCCTTTTGTTGTATAACCAAACAATTTTTAATAGCTTTTTCTTTTTATAGTATTTATTTTGATGGGTTTCGATTCTTATACTACAAACTATATACATATTTAACTCATTTATTTGGTAATTTCACTTTTCTCGAACAAATTGCTTTGGTTATCTTTGTATAAATTTTATTTAAAACATATTTGTATTCCAAATAAAACATTTTTTAGGAACAAAGAAAACTATGCATCTTCTTTGTTTGTTATAATATCGTATATGTGATAATTTGGTACAAAAATACGCTCACCACATTTCTTACAAGACACCCCGCCGCGTTTTTAATATTGTATTATTTTCCTCCCTGACATCTTTAAAACATGTAATTTTAGTCCAAAAATCAAACCCGGTTAAAAAAAATAAAAACTTAGTTAGCTCAAGGACAAAATGGCCATTTTAAATAGATTTTTATATT
>JARYGA010018178.1:0-26068 GCA_030545235.1 Helianthus tuberosus
AAAAAAGTATTACACTAGACACTTTGTCTTCACCAAGTGATGTAAGAGACTTAGGCAAACATGGCATTGATTGTCAAGAACTCTTACGATCAATCTTGGATCCCGAGACGACTCACACACTCTATGATGGACAATGGATGATGGTGGTGGATGATGGTGTTATGGTGGTGGTGGGTGGTGGGTGAAGTGTGAGAGAGGTGGTGTGCCAAGGGATGGTTTGAGCTTGAGCCAAGCACTCCTCTTTATAGGCTGAACAGAGGCCCCGTGTCCACATCATTCTCTTTCTTCATTAATTGCTCTTGTCTTTATTAGTTGACCACGCCCCCGTGTCCGCTGAGCACGACCCCGTGTGCAGAAGCATATCTGTACTATGAAGATTTGCCTGGATTCTGCGAATCTTATAGTTGACCACGGCCCCGTACCCACTGGGCATGGCCCCGTGGTGGGCAATAGAAGCTTCTACCACTTTGTCTTTTCTGCTGATACTTGGGCACGCCCCCGTGCTGGCTGAGCACGGGGCGTGTTCAGTCTTCTGTCTTCTTGTTTTGCTTAGGAAGATGTTGTCGTGGGGTCGGGCATGTCACGTTTGTTCCTTTTCTTGTATTTATGTTAGATTTTGCTGTCTTTTTGCTTCTTTTGTTAATTTGAGCTCATTTAATCCTGAAAATACAAAAGGAAGACAAAAGCACACTTTTTCCAACATTAGTACTAAAAAAGGGTTAGTTTTATGCCACAATTGATGTAATTTATATGTTGCATTTTGCACACATCAGCCATCTCTCAGGGTCCTTTCTATCTCTTGTTTTAAGCTAAAACAATCATCGGTCAAGTGACCTGTGTCTTTGTGGAACTCGCAAAAAAGATTTGGGTCTTGGCCCCTCTTGTTTCGCATCTGTAGAGGAGGTTTGAACTGGTGATTTTCGGTTGACAAAACTTCGGAAGGAGTTTTTGTTAAGGGTGTCCACTGTTTTTCTCTGTTCTCCCTTTTGACCTCCTTGCGGTGAGCAATCTGGTTGATTGTATTGCGCGCGTCTTCCCTCACCGGGCTTCTTTCTCTATAGCCGGATGTTTTCCAAGATTGGCCTTTGCCTTTCTTATTGCGCCTATCGTTATGGTTGTAATTGTATTGACGGTTGTCGTCACCGGTCAATTGTTTGTCTGTGCGCGCGATTGTTTTTGCTGCTTCGATGAAGGTCTCCTAATCTTTGGGTCCTCCATCTCTTCCCTTCAGTCGTTTGATCAGGTCGTCAAACTTTACTGCTCTCATAAAGTGCGCACGCATCATCTTCTCGCCTACATCTCCAATTTCGAGGCATTCTTTGTTATATCTGGTGATGAAATCTTCTACGCTTTCATGATCTTTCCTCCAAATATTCAGACAATCGGCAGGGTCTCTAGTGTGCCTGCACTGTTGAGAGAAGTGCGCGAGGAACTTGTCTCGAAAGTCAACCCATGACTTAATTCTTCCTGCTGGCAGGCTGTCAAACCAGACGCGCGCTGCGCCGACAAAGGTTTGTGCGAAAAGATGACACCAAGTTGGTAAGTTCCAACCACCTGTTACTCCTGCGCCATTGAATACTTGGAGGTGGTCTTCGGGATCTGTCAAACCGTTGTATTTGCCTACATTGTGTGGCAGTTTTGTCTTGTCGATATTGGTCGTCGCAATCTCTCAGATGAACTTTGAGTTTTCGGCTATGCCATCTGGGCGATAGCTCAATGAGTAATCATGTTTTGCTTTTGGATTGTACCCCGCGCGCTTGTGGGGTTTGTATGCCTCGTGTTCAGGTGGTAATCTGCTGAATACCGTTTTCTCTCTCTTGTGCGTTGGGTCATCTTCTTCATCATAGCTATCCCACTCGTCGTATATGTTGCGCGGACCTAAACGACTTTGTACTGGTTTTCTTTGTTGATGGGAGTGTTGCACATAGTTGCTTTCTGTTTCACCATAAGTATCGCGCGTGTCATGCGCGCTTGGCCTCCTGATGTTTGGTACAGGTGCTTTTTCGGGGTGTAAGTTCCACGCATTGGCCTGCTGAGGCATGTTAGTGCTCATAGATCTTTGCGGTGGAGTAACAAAAGCGGATTGGTTAGCTTGTGCCTGGAGTACGGCTTGTTGTGCGCTGAGCTGTGTATAGACAAGATTTAGAGACGCCATTTGTTCGGCATACTAGGAAGCCAGAGTTTTTCCTTCGGGTAGCCCTAAAAGTGCAGAAAAGTTCAATTGTGTTTGGTCTGATGGGGCTGAGGGACCAGCTCCATGGTTTGGTGCTTAAACTATTGGAGGTGTTTGGTGAACTACCCCAGGTGGAGGTTGGAATGTGGCTCCATTTGTAGTTTGGTTGATGACCCTGGGTGGGGGTTGGAAAGTAGTTCCATTAGTGGTTTGGCTAACCGCTCTGGATGCACTTCCAAAGATTTCTGGAAAATCGTTGTTCAGTCGCCCTTCTTGGATGGTCCGTTCCCCTGGACTCTTTGACACGCGCAGTGTCCATGATGAGTTCAAAGGAAGAGACTTCTCCGTCCATTTGAGGAGAAGGGTGTGGTTCAGTCATTCTAGTGAGTTTTTGAACAAGAAAGAAGATGATAGTGGTTTGCAAAAGATGCGGTGGGTGCCAATGATGAAACACTGGTTAAATCTGATGATTAACCAGCTGGGTCGTCTCTTCTGTGGGTTCAATCTCCTTTCTTACTCGCCGAAAGACCGAGTCCTGCAAAACAGCAACACCGTTAGCTCGTTAAGAGGGGAATATGGGGGTTTCCCTCTTAACCGGGCTCCGGCGTAAGAATAAGTTCTGTTCTGAGGAATAAAACAGTGTGTGTTAAGAATGAAAGTGTGAGGGATCGAATAGAATTAACCTGGATGATGAAGAGTCCTATTTATAGCCGGAGGATGAAAGAGGGAGGAGCAACCTTGCCAGCTGCTATAGGTCACCAGATGTCCGACCAAGGGGAATATCCTCTTAGTCCCCTCTGCTGTGGTCAGGGTGGTGGTACACGTGACGCGCCTATATTCGTCCACGCTGGAAACATCGTACTGTTACTGTCGGTCTGCTCCTAGATTTGCTGCAGGCCTACATGGCGCTCGAAGACTGGTGACACGTGTTGTCCTTTCTGTCGGAAGGAGCATCTTTGGTGCCACCTTGACGTCTTCCAGATGCTTCTAGAAGCTTCTGGACTCGCTTGCAGATGTAGGCGCCATGTTGGATGAAAAAGTGATGTGGTACTTGCCATGTTGGCAAAGAATTGGGACCATACCTCTTCAGGTATACTTTTCTGTCCTGTCATTTGTTTTGTTTTATAAAAAGGAAACTATAACATGTATTTATGAAAGCAAGAACTGATATATTTACTTTTTATATTTCACTATTAGTTCCCACCTTTTTAGTTATTTTGAATTTTGATATATTTACACAACAACTGTATTCGGCTGAGTTTATGAAGAAGATGACAGTTAGCATAAGTTTAAATGGAATTAAAAAATCAAAACCCTATCAATATTGTTGTTGTTGCTTTAGACACAAAGGTCTAGGGTTCGAACCCACCAGCAGACCTTGTTTCTTTTTTTCTTTTTTTGTGTTTCTAATCTTTCTTTTTTTTTTTTTTTTTTACTTTTATAATAAGACCTTAATTCAATATTTATATTATTAATTAACGGTTTTTTACTTTTAATTCCTTTTCTCTTAAAACTTTGCCCATAAATCCACTAACAATAAATAAGTATCACTTTTATTTCTGTTATTTCTCTTTTATGATAAAGACCTCTAATGTAAATAAATTGCCAATTTTATTTCTTTTTAAACATCAAAGGTTTATAATTAGATAAATTATAAGCAAGTTGTAAACAATAAATATTAAGATTTTATTAAATCTACAACTTTTAACGAGTTCGTTATAAATCTCTAGGATAAACATATCTCGTTCGTTCTTTTGGAATTCACCACCTTTACTCGTGCGCTTTTACAAGAAATCGCAACGCAATCAATGTGAGTATACTTGATCCTATTTTTATTTTATCACTTTTTGATGCAACATGTACTCTATACAAAAAACGCAACGCTTGAAACTTGTTATGTGCACACTCTATCCATATTTAAAGATGAAACAATTTGATGCTTGTTAATCTCGTATGCTATGTAAACTTTTCGTGTCTATATGCTCATTAACCTGGCTAAACTTATTAAACTTCTGAGACTTGTTAGACTTCTTATACTTATTAAACTCATATGCTATAGGAGTACGCACCGCCCTTGAGTCTTGGGGTGTTTGCGTTGGAAACTTGGGTTTGACATATAGTGACACCGGTTCAGCATATTAGTAACTTGTATTATGTTGTTCATGTTGGATATGAGTACTTAACTTTTTATTCTACTTTATGCTATGTATCAAACTTGTATACTCGCCAACATTTTTGTTGATGTTATTTTAATACATGTAGCAGGTTGATAGACGAAGTGATGAAGAAATCAAGTTATAATGGACTTAGAAACTCATTTGAATAATAAACATTATCATGTTATGATGTTACAATTTGTCTTTATTTGAAACAATGTATTTGGTTTTAGCCATTTATGAAATTTGATTTAAATTATATTGTCACAATAGTGTTATGATGCTTTTGAGTGATTTGTTCGTCTCATCCCGATGTTTCCGCCATGGGTTGGGGTGTGACAATTAAATTGGTAAAAAGACTAAACTACCCTCATGTGAATAGACTTAACTTAAAAATTTAACCTCGTTAGTGCTTAAGGACGTAAGGTGTAACGGGTTTTACAAATAAAGGACTGTGACTGGTATTATTGAAGTTAAAGGCTATCCATTGCAATGTGATACAAGCATAAAGGATGAAAAGTGTAATTTACCCCAAACTAATCTAATATGATAATAATCAATATCATAAATTCAATTTCACAAAAACAAGTTTCTAAGATCAAAAGCCCCAAATTATAGAAATCAAGAACCCTAATTAAACATGAAATCAAATTCGAATTTGTATGCCTTTCTATTAAAGAAATGGATAGAATGGTTTGGTATAGCATAAAAACTAAGCACAAATGACTCAAGAATCGCCTGGTTTGATTTCGAATTGAGTGAGAAATTTGCGTGATGAAGTTATGAGCCTTAGAAGTGTTCTTCACTTGAATTAGTGTAATTGGATGATTTTTAATGGAACGAGTCGTAATCATGTTTGAAACTTATGTTGTGCGCGCCGTCAGAAACCTGTTAAACATGTTAAGACACGATTTGCCAGCCTTACCGAATATGCCTGGTACGGTTCGGTACCGGTCGGTACTGATACGACACCGATATTTGAAGGTAAAAACCGATGAATATCGGTGCCGAACCGATATGGAAAATACACCCGGTTTAATAAATTTAATAACGGTACCGGTACTCAATACCATTTGCTCATCACTTAGTAATATTACGATTCAATTCTATTTTTAATTTTTAAAATGTTATTATATTTACTTTTCATTCCATTCAAAATTTAATATATAGGGTTTATATTTTACTGTTCATTCCATTCGAAATTTAATATATAGGGTAATTTGGGAGTGAAGAATGATGTGAAAAGATGAAAGAAACCAAATAATAACAAAACTACAAATTAACACTCACAAATTCTACCAAACAGTTAGAGTTCTAATAAGCTTTATTGAGTGCTAAATCAGGGCCGGCTTTGGGCCCGGCAAACCCGTGTCGACGCCCGAGGCCAAAAATTTCAAAGGGCCCGAAAAGTCTTTATAAGCTTTTATGTATTTATGAAATTATATATTTATTATATTTTTCCGTTTATTATGCACAAAAGTATTGGTGGTGTAGTGGCAAAAACCATCTTAAAATAATGTAAAGGTCTCAAGTTCTAGTATTTTGCTCCATCACTAAGTTTTTATTTTTGTAATTCATTTACCTTTAGCCATAATTTTGGGCCCAATTCTTTTCGTCGCCCGAGGCCTAAATTTTTTCAAGAGTTTTCAGAGACGGCTTTGGTGCTAATGATGTAATACACTCGGTCTTTTAAGGAATTGATTAGGCAACTAGGATGTATTCCGCAGCGTTGCGGCTGGCGAAGTATGGCTCATTTTGCCTTGCCAAAAAGAGAGGATAGTGTATTGTCAATTGCAATATCGAAGGACAACAATTGAAACAGAGAAAACAAATAATAAGAAAAAGTGGGAATGCGAATTAAACCGAACATAGGCTTCAGTTTATGATTGAACTATCACAATTGTTTGGCAGTTTATGATTCTTTAGTCAAAGAGCTAGCTATTCATTCATCCTGAAGCTGTGAACATGGTATTACTTTTTTTCAGTACAAGAGATCATGTTACATGAACGCCTTCGAATTGTAACATGTACAAACCGGAAAATAATCAATAGTAAGATTGTAATTGAAAGAAATTGAAAAATTATCAAAAGTTAAGGAAGGTGATTGCTTAGACACTAACACCTAGTTCAATAGAAAATTCTATAAGTAGAAAATGGTTCCTCCTTTTCCCTGTTTAACATAACATCACAAGACTAATTACATATTTGGGCAACACTTAAATCTTTTGTCATATGCCTTTCACATTTGCTTGTAAGGCCAAAAAAGGCTCCAACACCTTATATTTTTTACTCCCGTAATCCATAAAAATCTACTAATATTTATCAAGGTTAAAAAACTTATATTTGTTCTTTCATGTATTGGAAATGGACCAATTAATGGCCATGTTCAGGCCAACACAAATGTGACCAAATCAAACAGATCTGAATGGGCCTAGAAAAGTCGAATTAATTAAGTTAAAAAGAATCTTTGCGAATGCTAACTGGAAGATGACGAAACCCTAGTCGCCGAGTATGTCCTGTATGACCAACTGCTCTTTCCAATTGTTGTTCTTCCTCATCCAATAAGCCCTACAAAACCACCAATCGCATGAACCCTAAATTGTGAAGGCGCCGCCGTCATCTAACTTCCAGGTACAACCACCCAGTCGAGCAAACAGTTACCACAAACCTAAGCGCAAGACTGGAACTAAGGATGCGCCGGAACAGTTGGCCGTAGTGTTGTTTCTCACTCTAAGATACGGCGAGAATTTGAGGTTACGTATGAGAGTTGAGTATGTGTGCTGGTTGGGGGGAAACTAAAGAGATGGTCGACATATGTGCTGGTGGTGGGAAAAATAAAAAATAGTAAAAGTGCTATCAACTAACAGCCGTTAACGTCAATTTACTATTCCTCGGTCATGTTTGAAATTAATACATATATATGAATTAGGACAATTAAGTGACAAGGAATCAATTTTTCATGAAAGCGAATCATTTGGGACTGGTATGATGATCTAGCGTTGTGTATAACATGAACTAAAATAGGGTCATGCGTCACTTAGTTATTAGTTTCCTTTATATTGCTAACGGAACTAACTTTGTTTTATTTATAAAATTTATATTTTAACCAGGAAATAATTATATTAGTTAAATAATTACACAACATTATTTAAAAATAAATGATAATACAATTCTCATTTTTATTTATTTATTACGCTTTGGCTCCGGTATTACAAACGAGTCGTTTTTTTATGATCCGTTTTTGGAGGATGTTTCAAAATGATGACTCATAACTCAGAGACCACTAACGATCCTTATTATATAATGACCAGTGATCCAGGTACTTCTAGCATTGTGAGATCTCACACTCCTAATCCTTCTCCGGAGTCAAGCTAATGTAATCATTTTTTGTCATTAACAAACTACTAATAATTTATTTAGTGTTTGTAGTTTTCCACTTTATTAGAAAACCTATAGGCGATACAAAGGGATATTGAAGGGCATGAGAAGGCACATGATGTGGTTGACAGTGCAAACTAAGTTGAACGCTAAGCAAAAGAGGATGTAAGAATTGTTTCGAATGTCAATGGAAGAAGTAATCGTCGGAAGGAGTCAAGACCGTCACAAACGCCAGCACACACGACGACATTCTCACTACTTCGTTATGTTTTCTCTTGTATACAGTTTGTATATTTTGTATTTAATTTTTTGTTCTAGTTAGAATTATGGTCAATGAAAATTTTCTTATTATACTTTGGACCTTTTATTTTTCTTTACTATAAACCGACAACATACTATTTTCATTGACGGAATACCAATGGATATTTTCTGTTGGTGAACTCTTGTATTTGTATTGTTGAAATTCGAGCTAGCATAACTCTAATTTCAAAATTAGATATTTTATTAAATTATATCAATTTGATTATTGCTTTATTATTTACCTAACTCATTAGTTATCAACGGATACTCTCTCGATAAGATGCCTCCCTTGTATGAGTGTATCCAAAATATAAGAGGCTTAAATTATGCAAAATACATAAATAGCGAATTAATAAAAGTAATTAAAAGAATTACCTAACTCATCAATTTTGTCTAGTTTATGGAATATCATATTTCCATCACTTTTAATGTGGAGTTATTAACTTGACCCCATTTAATTTTAACTTTTTTTAACGGCAAGGAACGACGTGTCAACCACCATGACACTGGGCGTTGTGGTCAAGGTCGACTACTCGACTGCCGCCAGCCCCTTGCTCTCCCTGATGCGCGGAAACCCGACCTCCCCCCGCACGAAGGCACGATAGTGGAACAATTGGTAAAACCTCGCCTCTCATCCAAGACGAACCGGCGCCACCCGTATTCGCCCTTCACCTAGATGCCGCAGAAAATAATGGGAAGAGTGGTAGTCGAACCTGGGTCACAAGGAACACCAAGTGTTTCCCCAACCACTCCACCACTACCTCATTGGCATTTAACTTTGACCCTATTTTACTAGCGGCTAAATGTTATATTCTCTGAGTATTGAATTCATGACCTCCTCATATCTAAACACTTAGAGGGTTATCCTTTACTACTAGGCCAAAGTCTCAATGGCATTACTTTGACCCTACTTGATTTGTATTGCGTGGGTGTGGGCTAGCGCCCCTTCCACCTCAACCTTAAAAGGTCATAACGCTCCCATCTCCCATTTCCACGGCGCCATTAAGGGGTGCCATTAGAGATTCGCTAGGAAAATAGTGATGAATAACGAAAGGGAAAAAAAGGGGGCCCACTGATTAAATTGATTAAATTGAAATTAGACTAAATAAATAATTGAGTAAAGATTAGAGGATGGGGCTTTATTCCATTGCTTCCGTGTTACCGGAAGAAAGGAATAAAGACCTCTGTTGACGTGGCGTTAAGATGTCTCTATTCTGTACCCATGAGCCTTAGCGCATGTAAAATTTGTATCTTATAAAGGTAGAAGTTTCACTGTATCACACAATATATTATTCTTTACATCTGGATTTTATCTAACTGTTTTTTTTTTTTTTGTACACATCTGTCTTAACGCATGTAAAATGCATTAACGTGACCATACCAAAAGTGTTTTTGAGTTAGTAATTGAAATTAAAACAAACGCAATATTTGCCTATCAACATTGTTGAATTCTTCTCAATCAAATAGTAAGTGTTCAAACCACATTGTTGGTAATGGATAATTAGGTAGTGTAGAATTAGAGAGTGTGCGGTGTGACGTGGTTCTAAAGTAATAAGAAAAATAAACTAATCATTAAAAAATATAAACTTTAAATATGATACTTGATATGAAATTATTTATGCCTATATGTTTCGACATTAATACGATTTTTTCTCTCTTAAAAAGTAGATCCAGTGAATTGGTTATTTACCTTTTTCCTCATAATTTTTCCTCTTAAAAGTAGATTCCTCTTGAAGAAAACATGGAAAGAGTTTAAAGATTTTCATTTATTAATAAAATATATTTTCATATCACATGGAAAGAGTTTAAAGATTTTCATTTATTAATGAAATATTTTCTTATAATATCATCAAAGTAAAGCATGATTATTTAAGCAAAAATATTATACTTGTTATTTGAGAAAAAATAAATAAAATAAATACCAACACAAAACATACAAACGTTTGTTTTTCTATATATAATGTGAAAGCCAGCCATCTATTTGCATAAAAATGGACTCCCAAACAAATGAAGTTCATCATCCTCTCTTACAACCTGTTCAATATTGCTCAACTACTCATCAATCTGCCGCCAGCCATGGCGGTAGTGTGGAGCTGGAGAGGGTGCTTAACGATACCGACACACCATTGACCAAGCGGCTTGCATCGGCATCCAGGATTGAGCTTATTCTACTGTATAAGCTGGCTGCACCCGCGGTGATGGTTTACTTGATCAACAATGCCATGTCTATCTCCACAAGAATCTTTTCCGGCCATCTTGGAAACCTCGAACTTGCGGCCGCCTCCCTCGGTAACCAAGGGATCCAGCTCTTTGCTTATGGCCTTATGGTGAGTTTCCGAATTCTGGATATCACCAATCTAGTCAGGGGCGTAACATGGGGGGTCAATAGTGTTCATCAGAATTTGTTGGATTCTTATATATAAAATCCGAATTTTTTTAAGAGAAACATGAGTTGGACAATCTAGTTGTAACCGGGTAAAGAAGAAAACTATATGATGAATCCCGACTAAAAAGTTCTAGTTGTGTGACTGAATCACCATTGACTAGAGTCAGCTTATTGAAGTAGTTGATTGCCTAGAAACCAACATTAAATCAAAAACCACCTACGAACACTTTAAAAATTTGTAAAACCATGTAGACAAATAAAAAGATTTATTTGGCACAACTCTTATATAATTATACATTTGTGATTCCAGCTCGGAATGGGGAGCGCAGTGGAGACGCTATGCGGTCAAGCATTTGGGGCACGAAAATACGACATGCTTGGAGTTTACCTCCAAAGATCCGCAATTGTTCTCTTAGTAACAGCCATCCCGATCACTATAATTTACGTATTTTCTAAACCAATTTTAATTTCACTAGGCCAATCGCCATCAATGGCATCGGCCGCATCATTATTTGTGTATGGTCTCATTCCTCAAGTATTCGCGTATGCTATCAACTTTCCAATACAAAAGTTCCTTCAAGCTCAAAGTATTGTGGCTCCAAGTGCTTATATTTCTGCTGGAACACTAGTTGTGCACTTGGTACTCTCATGGATCATGGTCTACAAGTTAGGGTTGGGCTTGCTAGGGGCTTCTTTGACCCTAAGTTTGTCATGGTGGATTATAGTTGTTGGTCAATTTGTTTACATCTTGATGAGCCATAGATGCAAGGCTACATGGACCGGGTTCAACTCGAAGGCGTTTGGTGGGCTCTGGGAGTTCGTAAAGTTGTCGAGTGGGTCGGCAGTGATGTTATGTTTGGAGACATGGTATTTTCAGATCTTGGTGTTGATTGCAGGGTTGCTTGAGAACCCTGAGCTAGCATTGGATGCACTTTCGGTCTGGTATGTGTCAGTATCATCTTTAATCTTTATCATGTTTTGTCTTGTTACTTTAGTTATGGGCCATTATTATTAAATAGGCAGACCTGTAAAATTTGCATTAGTATAAATCAAATATCAATCATCATTATTTCGTCAAAAGGCCTTCAGGTGTGTATGAATTCCCGTTCCAAGACGAACTTTTTCTTTTAAGTATTTATTATTATTGCATTAAAGGTTTTATTTAACATATTATTTTGTAACAAATTTATGTAGCATGGGTGTCAATGGGATGTTATTCATGGTCTCAGTTGGGTTCAACGCAGCTGCTAGGTGAGTTTTCTCATGCAAACACACACTACTAGAAGACTGAGTATCAGTGAAAGTCATCTGTTTGATAGTGAGATTTGACATATATGTTTTTAAACAGTGTTAGGGTTGGAAACGAGCTTGGAGCAGGAAACCCTAAAGCCGCAGCCTTTTCGGTGTTAACAGTTACTACGGTCTCATTTCTCATTGCGCTAGTTGAAGCAATGATTGTTTTGTCGGCGCGACATGTTATTAGCTACGCGTTCACCGGTGGTGAAACCGTTGCAGATGCAGTCTCTGATCTTTGCCCGCTATTGGCCATCACCATCATTCTTAATGGCATACAACCCGTTTTATCAGGTATATACACGTACATGTGTGATGTGATTATTTGCATGATCATGCATGTGTCAACCGATGAATATTGACATGATGGATGAATCAAAGGTGTGGCTGTCGGGTGTGGATGGCAAGCTTATGTGGCATACGTGAACGTCGGATGCTATTACATAGTAGGCATCCCCCTCGGGTTTCTTCTCGGCTTCCATTTCAAACTCGGAGTTAAGGTACCATTCATAAACCATATGATTAATGTATCTTCAAAAACTGGCATACGATTCGTTGTATCTTAATAGGGAATATGGTCGGGAATGATCGGAGGAACCGGGATGCAAACCTTCATTTTACTATGGTCAACATTTCGTACAGACTGGAATAAAGAGGTATTATAACTGTTTTTTTTTTTTTTTTTTTGTTGGGGGGGGGGGGTTCAGAAGTTTTAAAGTTTTGTGTTTTTCAGAAGACAACTAATTTTTGGGAGAATATTGTAAAAACCAGGTTGAAAAAACTAACAAACGTATGGATAAGTGGGAAGCAAACAAAGAAACCCTTTTGAAGGAATGAAAAGAAGTCAAAGTCGGTATCTCGATTAGTCAATGGACCGGATCATATGGATTTGGATACAATCATTCATGCACATCAATGGCTGAATCATATTTTGTAATTTATGTGACAATGTTACCAATAAATCATGACTCATGAGAAATTTACCGAATATGCAACTTGAGTTGGAAAAAGATAAGGAAATGATAAGCATATAGAGAAATGGTATACTGTAAAGTTTTCAAAACATATATTAAAGATCATAAAAGCACTACGTAGCATGGACCATAGCTTAGTAGGCAAACTTAACAGCTGAAATATAACCTGAATATTGTATGCTTGACTCCAACCTAAAAAGATTTATTTCTGGATTTGGCTTTCATTATATGTGTCCCTTTGGTCCGTGTCTTTGGTTCGTCCCGTTGGTCTGAGTCAGCAGGTTGATCAGTTTGGTCCATGTCCCTGGGTTGGCCCCTTTGGTCTAAGTCAACGGGCTGGTACCTTTGGTCTGAGTCCCCGGGCTCCTCATGCTTTGGGGATGAAGGTCTGGAACTGATTATCTTTTCGCACTTGCTGAAGAAAATGAAAGCATAAGTAGCACATAATGAGAAAAGATGATGATTGCAGTTTTTAAAAACATGTTATCAGCTAAAGCATAAACAAAAAAGTCGATCAAAACTAACCTCTCAACAGTTTCTATAGCACGATTAATGTGAGTTGACAAGGTCTTTGGAGATGCATGATTTTGGGAGCGACCATTAAGCCACTTCTCGGCTTGAGTACATACATCTATGATCTGCAAGAAAGAGTGAGTTCCTTTGACAGAGGATAACTGATATCTTAAATGAAGGTTTTAGTAACGACAGGCACACAACTAGCGCGATTAAAGAAGATTGGACGAAAAAAACTGAATACAATATGAATTGTACATCAAGAAAACACTACCAATTTGGTTTTATGGATGTAGGGAGTAATCATTTCCGTGCATTAAGTAATAACAAATAAACAAAAGAGCTAAATTATACCTTTTCTTTCTTGTCATCTGGCAGTGACTCGGCAAGCGAGTAACAGTTTGCAATACAAGCTTGCAGAGGTTTTATTGCTTTCGCCATTGCATTTTCAGAGTCCACAGGTTTCTCATGCCTTGAGGATGAAGATTTGGACCTGGTTATGCTTTGGCATTCCCTGTAAAAAGGATGACAGCATAAGTAGAAAGTTATGTGAAAATCAGACGATTTGTAGACTCTAAGACCACCCGTAGTGGGAGGTTTTTGGGCGTTTGTTCCCCAAAAAAACGCCCCCCACGCCCCATGACCGCCCCCTGGGCGTTTTTTACAAAAAAAATTGCCCGGAGCGTTCTTTTTTCCACGCCTTTCTTCATTTCTTTTGGCCAATCACAGGTAGTGTTTACAGGTTTGTCCAATATAATTTTTTTATGTTTTTTTATTTAATTTTATTTACACCCCTTTTTTAACATAATGCCCCACAATGCTCACCTCCCCACATCCCCATAATGCTCCATTGCTGACTGGATTACCACATGGCGCACAACGCCCATGGATGGGGGCATTATTCATTTGTACCACTACACATGGTCTAAACGTAAGTTATCAGCTAACAAATCCAGCTTCCCGTGTAAACTGGTTTTTATCTAGTCCTACTGGTTAGTAGGGTATTGGTGGACCCCATGAGTCTCCAGTAAAAGATTCTCACAGTTATCCAAAAAATAATTATCAACTAAAAGCGGTTTTGCACAATTCTTATTATATAGTGAGATTAAGTTGAATTCCTATTCAAGCTAATCATCATGCTTATGCTCAACCGAAAATTTACTTGAGTTGTAGATGATTCAGTTAACATTAATTGAGATCATAGATGGTCAATCCTATATGGGAGAAGATTCTATTAAAACTAACCTCTCGACAGTTATTATAGCATGATTGATTTTGGTTAACAGGGTCTTTGGAGATAATTGCTTTTGAGAGAGATCAATAAGCCATTGCTCAGCTTCAGTGCATACATTTTTAACCTGCATGAAAGAGTGTTAGTTACTTTGTGACTAGATAGTAACGTAAGAACAAAAGAACTAAACTATACGTTATCTTTCATGTCAGCTGGCAGTGAATCAGAATGCGAACGATATCTTGCAATGCAAATTTGCAGAGTTTCTGTTGCTTTTGCTAGAGCATTTTCTCCCATGTATCTATTTTCAATCGGTTCTAATAACTTCAAAAACAAACGATATTAGACGTTTGTATGCATGATGTTACACAAAGAGGTTAGAAGCTTAAACGTAGAATCTTCATAGACACCTTTTTAAGATCTTTGAGTTTTCCAGTATAGTTTTTTTCAGATTCATCATCACTGTCTTCATATAGCCAGTCTTCGGTTACTTGTAGATTGTTAGTGAGTACCTCCTTCTCTGAATCTGTGGCAAAGCTCCGGTAGGCACCAGAAAGCTAAATTACACAAATTCTGTCATGTTATTATGCAACTTGAAAAATCAAATGGCAACTTTAACTTCTTAAGTGGTTATTCCAATAAATAAGTACCTTGCTACGAGTGTCATAGACAAAAGACTCGAGCGTGTTTCTTTGGTCCTTGGTTTCCTCCACCTTTATATCTTGTTCTGTCAACTTCTTTTCTTTCTCTTTAGCTTCATGTAGCTCATCTTTCGTTGTTGAGACATCTAAATTCTCAGAAGTTGGAAGGTTCAATGTCTTAGTGTTGCCCATCAACATCATCTTCCATGTTTTATGGAGTTTATCTTCTAAGATCTAAAGCCACAAACACAATTAAGGATAAGGTGCTATTAATTAACCCATGTTCAACATTGGTGTAATAACTAATATGCGATGCTTACTGTCGCGGAATTTATTTCAACAATTCCATGGCCATTAAGCTTCACTTTAAACTGGACCTCCACTTTCTCTGAATCAGAGGTTTCAGATGGACCGATCTGTAAGAACAATTAACAATTATATCAAATTAAATATGGGTAAAGTATAGAAAGTGTAAGCACAAATGCCTAAAGAACATGCAATATTCTTACCCCGAAATGACCAACTATATGTGATATTCCTGCAGGGAAATCCCTCTCTTTAATGTATGCGACTTGAAGATAAAATTGAGTGCTTCCAGTATGGTTCAACAAATTCTGGTTTGGAAATTGACTGCCTTTTGGAAAGACCATACATTCTCCTTGTGGTAAAGGAATTACTATCGAGTATGGAAATGACTCCCTAATCTGCAAACAATAAGAAAACATAACATAAGCCTTTAGCAACATAATATACATATTAAAGCAAAGAGAGGTGTGCAGTAGAGCATTAGACAAAGACCTTATAGTCACGAACTATGAGTGTTGGGCTAAGCATTGCACAAAGAAGAGCACATCCTCTAGCAACACATTCGCTAGCATTTAGTGTTCTCGTTGGTTCTTTCCTAAAAAAAGAAGTTAATATTCTCGTTATAGCTGGTATGCGAGACCCAGAACCGACAAGCTCAATAGTATATAACTCATCAGCACTTAAGCCAGAGTCCTTTAAAGCCATCCTGCAAGGAACAGTAACCCTTTCTAACAACTTTGATGACAGATTCTCAAACTCGTCTCTGGTTATGAGTCCTGTCACATCTGTATCCCCGATCAGACATTCGATACTAAGTGGTGCTTCCGTATTGGCACTCAGAACTTTCTTCACCTTCTCACATGATGCTCTAAGCCTTACGGAAGCACGTGCATTGGAATAAACATCGATATTGTATTTTTCATTGAATTGTGCTGCAAAATGCTTGAATAAAACTTCATCAAAATCTCTACCTCCCAAGTTTTGATCAAAAGAATGGGACATTATTTTCATTCTCCCTTGTTCAAAAGCTGCAACCGTCACTTGAGTGTCACAGTGCCCAATGTCGACAAACATAACATACGTTGGTCCCCGGTTCGAGAAATCAGTCTTGTACATACCATAACCTACCGCAATGGCAGTACCATCATGCATCAACATCAAAGGTGTTAAACCAGCAATCTGTGCAGCATCAAGGTACAGACGCCTTTGCAAGTCTGAAAAATATGACGGGATCCCAATTACACAGTCCACAACACTGGATTCAAGATTCTTCTCCGTCATTTGTTTCAAATGTTTGAACAACATCCCCAAAATCTCCATTGGCGTAAAAGTCCATTTCTTTTTCAAGTACTCCAACTCGATCAAAATACCACCACGAGGGCCCTCACTAGTCATGAACGGCAACAGCTTAAGCTCTTCCTCAACCTCCTTATACACTTTTCCAATCAACCTCTTAATCTGATAAATCGTTGATTTCAGATTAGCCATTGCAAATGCAGCCCCTGCAGCACCAAAAAACCTTTGCTTCTCACAAACGATACCACAGCAGGCGTCTCACGCTTCAACTCATTATTCAACAACACATCAACACCACCACGCTTTGCAGCGGCAATAACACAACTCTCATTCCCAATATCAAACCCTATCACACTCATCTCTATATTCTCTCAAAATCAAACCCTACCTGCACCTAACTTATTCAAACAACTAATCAGTTCATACACATTCAAAATAACCATCCATATACATATATACATACAGAGATATTTAGTCGATTCCTTAGCAAATAACGCGCGAAAACACATAGAATGATCACGATCAAGATATTAACATGTAGGCAAAAGATCAAATACAAATAATCTTAACATACTAAACATACACATTGAAGGAAAACCCAAAAAGACAAGGTGACATTTTTGTAATTACCACCAACTATCAAAGTTACAACAAAAAATACCTAAAAAAACACAAATTTTTTTTTTAACATTTTTTATTAAAAAATCGCTACATTTCGTTAGCAAAAAAAAAAAAAAAAATTTTTTTTTTTTTTTTTTTTTTTTTTGCTGCTACTAAAAGTAGCGATTTTTTAATAAAAAATGTTAAAAAAAATAAAATAAAATAATTTGTGTGTTTTTTTAGATTTTTTTAGGTTTTTTGGGGGTTTAGTTTTTAGCATTTTAGCTTGGGTGGGTGGGTGGGGGGGGGGGGGGGGGGGGTTAGGTTTTTTTAGGTTTTTGGGGGGTGGGGGGGGGGGGGTAGGTTTTTTTTTAGGTTTTTGGGGGGTGGGGGGAGTGGTTAGGTTTTTTTTAGGTATATTTGTAGAGTAACTTTGAAAGTTATTGATAATTACAAAAATGCCACCTTGTCTTTTTGAGTTTTCCTTCAATTTGTATGTTTAGTATGTTAAGATTATTTGTACAAGAACTTTACCCTTTAATATACTATGTACTCTAAATCAAACCCAACCAGCACCTAATTTATTCAAAGAGCTAATCAGTTCATGACATTCCAGATAACCATCCACATACATACATACAGAAATTTACTCGATTCAATAGCAAATAAAGCGCAAAAATACATAGAGCGATCACGATCAAGACGTTAACATGTACTATACTATCTATTCAAATTCAAACCCTACCAGCACCTAACTTATTCAAACAGCTAATCTCAGTACAAGACATTCCAGATAACTATCCACACGCACATACAAACATACACACAAATAAATTTAGACAACACATTAGCAAATAAGGCGCGAAAACACATAAATTCAATCAAACCCTACCAGAACCTAATTTATTCAAACAACTAATAAGTTAATGACAAACCAAATAACTATCTACATCAAGGGCGGCCCAGAGGGGGCGCGGGGTGGGCGACGGCTCAGGGCCCAACCCCTCCAGGTGCCTAATTTTTTTTTCCAAAGTTAAGCTGTAGAACTTAGAATATATAAGTATTGAATTGGAAAATGACAAGATGAGGCCCGTGATTTGGTGGTTCCCATGTCACTTTAATAGCAAGTAGGCCTTGGGTTCTAATTTTGATAACTTCATTTTTAGTTGATTTTTTTTCTTTATGTTTGTTACCTGTGTATTAAACGCAAATGACATTAATTGACTAATTTTGTGTTAAATTAAAACAAAAAGGGAATCGTAGTTATTTCTTAAATCTAGTTTAAAAATGCTTATTTATGTTAATTTCTTAAAATATTATTCAATCTACAATTAGTTTGGTGTGTTCCATTTATGAAAAAAGTCATATTTTGTTTTTTTTTTTTTTTCTCTCTTTCAACTCGGTGTATTTTCTAAATAAATTCAGATATGTTACAATGGTTTTACATGATCGTAAATAACGCTTTTTAAAGCTACGACGTAATTATTCCACATTTTCTTAATTTACCCTTACAACGTGTTTTCTTTCTACGTTTCGTTGTCCAAATTAGGGATGAGCTCGGTACCGACCGGTACCGAACCGAAAGTACCGGTACCGAAAATCCTCAAAAGTGGGTACCGGTACCGAATATACCCGGTACGGTACGGTTCGGAACCGGTACCGTACCGGACCGGTATCGAACCGGTAAATGCCGGTACCGAACCGGTACCGAAAATGTCAAAAGTCGGTACCGAATCGGTACCGAAAAAGTACCCGGTTCGGTAAATTCGGTACCTGTACCGGTTCGGTATCGGTACCGGGTCCATTTTGCTCATCCCTAGTCCAAATGCGCATGTGATGTGTTTTTTTATCTACGTTTCCATGTAAAAAAGTAACCAGCCGCAACATACGGGTGATTCCACAAATTTTTAATTCATTTTCATATATTTAAACGGTTGAGCAGCAAATGAAGTGGGAAAACATATAGAATGATCATGAAAGATGTACAGTACCTGATTGAATTAAACTGTGTTTTTGAGATTGACAAACGAGTGAAGAGTGTAATCTGAAATATAAATATATATATCTCGATCAATTGTCGAAGCCGAAACGTCGTCAGATACTTCGTCGTGTTGTTTATATGAATTTGAACTGCCAACTTGACGTTGAGTTTAATGTGAATATATTTAAAACGATTACTGGGTGGAATCTCCTCGCTTTTTAAAAAGTTAATAATCACTTTATTTGTTTTTATGAAAGTTACATGCTTAATCTTTAGTCTTGTACTAATTGCTAGTATACCCCTCTAGATTATTTTCTTAAAGTTAGGGACCGAGCTTTAATTAGGGGGTGTGTTTGATATTTGTTCAAAACTAGTATAGAAAGTGCGCGTTGGGCGGGTTGGTCTTGAATAAACATGTTGCAAGGCTATGTTAGGGATTTATAAAAAATAAAAAAATAAAAAAAAACTAGTGTTGAGCTAGCTCACTTGATAACGGTTTTTGTCTTTTAGTGAGAGGTCTTGAGTCCAATCTTAACCAAGGATTATTATTTAAAAACAACTTTTGTTTATCGTTTTAAAAGGTTACATTATTATTGTTTAAATACGTCTATCCTACTTATCTAGTAAATGACACTAGAGCATGACATTACTTTGCTTAGGTGTCAATTTCATAAACGATGTCTGGTGGCGGCAACGGCATATGGATGAAGATCGGAGGTAGGCTTGTGCTCATGTATGTTTTTAGGCAATGAGTTCAGATCTAGCGGTGGCAGATGATTCAAACTCCGTCCGGGTTGTAGTGGTGGTCTAACAGCATCTTCAAGCATGAAATCCAACAGCCACTAGGGTTCAGGTGAGTTATTTTTAAAGACTTCGATTTTTTATTTCTTACAATCGCCGAGTTTCTTGAGTTTTCCATATACTGGTTAATCGAATTTTAAAACTTTTGAAACTGAAATCGAATTCGAGAAACCGGATTCCGTTTATTTTAACTATGTGAGAATATAAGTAAAAGTAATATTTCTTATTTTTTAGGATTTTCAGCGAAGGTCTTTTTTATTGTTTAACCAAGTTTCTTTCTTATTTAAAATATGTATTTTTAATTGTTTTTTTTTTCAAAAAACAATTTTTTTTCACGTAAAGAATTCTTGAAACTTTTTTTCTGGTGAAAAAGAAAACTTTTAAAATAATGATATTTCAAAGGGGTGAATATAACAAGTTTTAAATTGATTTTCTAGAGGGTGTGTACGAAAAATAAGAAAGAAGTAAATAATAAAAAAATATATATTTTAACGACGAACTTAGTTTCGACGTTCGTTAGGACCGTACGCGCCTTACGAGCGTCAAAACTAAGATCGTCGTTAAATTATATTTTTTTTATTATTTAGTCGACGTCGAACCGTAAGGCGCGTAGGTCCCTAACGAGCGTCGAAACTAAGTTCGTCGTTAAAATATAAAACGACGAACTTAGTTTCGACGCTCGTTAGAGACCTACGCGCCTTACGGTTCGACTTCGACTAAATAATAAAAAAATATATATTTTAACGACGAACTTAGTTTCGACGCTCGTTAGGACCGTACTCGCCTTACGAGCTTCAAAACTAAGATCGTCGTTAAATTATATTATTTTTTTTATTATTTAGTCCATGGCGAACCGTAAGTCGCGTAGGTCCCTAACGGGCGTTTAAACGGCTGCGTTTGCAGCCGTAAACCGGCGTTTAAACGGCTGCAAACGCAGCCGCAAACGGCTGCGAAATCGCTGCCGTTTGGGGCTGTGTTTGCAGCCGTTTAAACGCCGGTTTACGGCTGCAAACGCAGCCCCAAACGGCTGCCGGTTTAAACGCCGTTTAAACGCCGGTTACGGTTCGACTTCGAGTAAATAATTAAAAAAAATTATGTTTAAAAAAAATTTCTGTTTAAAAAGAAATTTTGTTTAAATGGTCCCTGGAGTTTCAAAAATTGACACAAATGGTCCCTTTTTTGATATATTTACACTTTGGTCCCTGAAGTTTCAATTTTTACAAAAATGGTCCCTGATGTTTCAAAAATTGACACAAACGGTCCCTAACGAGCGTCGAAACTAAGTTCGTCGTTTTATATTTTAACGACGAACTTAGTTTCGACGCTCGTTAGGGACCTACGCGCCTTACGGTTCGACTTCGACTAAATAATAAAAAAAATATATATTTTAACGACGAACTTAGTTTCGACGCTCGTTAGGACCGTACGCGCCTTACGGCTGCAAACGCAGCCCCAAACGGCTGTCGTTTTAAACGCCGTTTAAACGCCGGTTGCGGTTCGACTTCGACTAAATAATTAAAAAAAAAATTCTGTTTAAAATAATTTCTGTTTAAAAAGAAATTTTGTTTAAAAAAATCTGTTTAAAAAAAAGCTGTTTAATAACTAACGTACCTGAAGAGCGGATCCTTAATCAGCGTAACCCTCCCCTTGGATTGTTGGTGGTCCCAATGAGTGATGTCCGCGATCAGAGCCCAAAACCCTAATAGCGTGGGTTTATCAACCATTACTAGCCCCTGTTTACACGAATGTTTATTAAACGTTAAATTAATAGTAAATCTTAAATGTTATATATTAAAATAATAATAATAACAATACAAAATTTGTGTTAAACGTACCTTCGTATAAAGATCCGTAGCGATCTCAGCCTCCGTATACAAACCGCTATGCACCGCAAACTGTGCAAGTGACATAGAACGATCCTGGCCAGCCATGCGAAAAGAAACCTCGGGCGGGGGAGGGGGCTGCGCGTGGTCCTCAACCTGATCTTGCCGACGAGGATGAAACTCGAACGACGACAGAAACTCGACCAGTATCTCCCTGTAGGTCGGTGTAAACGATAGCTCAAACAGACGATCCCACGGTGATTCAAGGGGAACAAACCCCAGCGCCCAATCTTCAACCTCGAGCTTCCGGAGGGTTTTCCAAGAAACCGCAAAATGTTCACCAATATGCATATTCTGAAGCTTCTCGCAACGGAGAGCAGCGTCGGACTCCGGAGGAAACTCCAAATACGGGTGATTCTCGAGAGGATCCGGCGGTGGACGCGCCCGCCGCTTCCGCTGCGGCTGCTCCGGAATATGCTCTTCTAAATTCATTTCCTCCATTTTTCTGTTTAAAAAAAAAAAACAATTTAAGTTTAAAAAAATATATATTTTCTGTTTAAAAATATATATTTTTTGTTTAAAATGAAACAATTTAGTCAAAACATAGGATTTTAAAATGAAACACATAAGCAAGCAACTCAATTTATTTTCAAAAATTGTGGTAACAAGCTATCTTTACAAACAAAATGCTGAGATATACATGAATATCATTTTTTTAACGGACACCATAACATTCTTTTATTAATAAAACGATAACCAGCAGGGCACTGACACTTTTAAAAATAAAGAACAGATACAATTCTTCCAAAACCGGACACCCGGAAATCAAATTCTTAAAACATTCATCGCCCAAATAAAGAACAGATACAAGATTAATCATCTTCAAACACTGAAACAGCAGATTAAAATCAGGCACAGTTTCCCTGGGTGAAGCTATTGAGAGAATCTCCTGTCGCATTTTCTAAACAAATCTACTCAAGCCCTAATTCACTGTAAACCGTAGACATGTAAAGCAACTAGACACAATAATCAAACAAATCAAACAAACACCCCTAATTCACTGTAAACCCTAATTTACCTAAGATACACCCCTAATTTACGGATAAAATACTAAAAAAAATCAAAATTAGTTAAATAGGTTGAGAATATACCTCGTTTATACTTCGAATTCGCGTGTATACGGTCGTAAATACGTAGTCGCCTTCGTATGTTTTGTGTGTGTAATTTGGGGAAGAACAGAGATGCGTAGGGGTTTTCCTGATTTAAATCAGAACCTATACGCATCGTGGAGGTCCCTACGAAGCGTATTAAAAGTCAAAAAAGGTGTTTGACTTGTGAAATTACGTTTTTGCCCTTCTTTTAGGGCTATACGGGGCTGACTATAAGGGCAAAAAGGTCATTTTCCGACCTTTATATACGCTCCGTATGGATCTCTACGACGCGTATTTAAAGGTCAGGAGAATGACCTATATACCCTTCTGTTGAGCCTATACGAAGCATGGATAGAAGGGTATAAAGGTCATTGTCATGACCTTTATATACGCGTCATAGAGAGCCATACGGAGCGTATATAAAGGTCAGAAAATGACCTTTTTGCCCTTATACTCAGCCCCGTATAGCCCTAAAAGAAGGGCAAAAAAGTAATTTAACATAATTATATTTTTAAACTTTGATTTGGGGGGAGAATTGTCCGCCTTTGACATAGGATGCGTATGGATCAATAAGCTCCCTATTTGTTTGACATTTTACCTTTTTACCCTTGTTCTGAGGCTAAAGGAAGCCAAAAACAGGGGCTTTATTGTCATTTGCTTATAATACGATGCGTAGGGATCCCTACGCAGCGTATAGGTCCATTTTTTTTTTTTTTGGTGTTTTCCTTGGTTTGTATTTATAGAAAACAATATTTTTTGATAAATAATGGCACAAATATAATTTAGAAAAGCTAAAAATAATACAAAAATTATGTTTATAAAAATATGAATTATAAATTAAAAATTAATTAAAAATTAATTAAAACTGATATTATTTGAATTATAAAATTAAAAATGATATTATTTGAATTATCAAATTAAAAATGATATTATTTGAATTATAAAATTAAAAATGATATTATTTGAATTATAAAATTAAAAATGATACAAACTTTATAAATTAAAAAAATTCTACAATTTACAAAAATACAAGTTTCCGGTTAATCTTCGATATCATTTATACTCGGTTCTCTGTCTTTGTCTGCTTTAGGATTGATTAACTCGTAGTAGTGCTGTAACCGCGGTCTATACATTTCTTCCTACCGTTCCGCAGCTATTGATCGATGTGTCGACCACAACGGGGTCGTTAAAGGCATGGGGTAGTCTCCTTCCAACTTAGCATGTATGAAGTGTCCCCCGTCAACATGTACGAGCGTTATCGCTTGAGGTCGTGGATCTAGTGGGGCATCCCTTAATGGGAAGATGGTAGTGCTCCATTCGATGCTTAGCACGTGGACGACAATATTATACCTTTGCGCTACGAGAAGCCCTACGTGGGGCATTTCCATCCAGTGACTTGGACCGCACGCTTTCAATGAATGCCATTCGATGCTCTTACGTATTCGTTCAAAGTCTCCTTTGTTATATGTTTCGAATACATGCTTCCAACACGCCTCGTTATGGCCAATCTCTAGTAGTAAATCTCTTCGAATATTGGGCCATGCGTGTTCCAGAAAACCTAATCCGACAGCCACAGACCTGTACCCACAATGACCGTCTGGGGTCACATCTTGTATACGCGATATGTAAGAGTGAAACTCTGATGGAATTTGATCCTTAAACCTCTCAATGCTTAACAAGTGCTCGTCCCCCTTCATTAATGGAAAACCCTTATCATCTCGCGTCTCCTTCTTTTTATAACTCGTTGAACTGTTTCGTTGCATTTTAGGTTTTTCAGACTTTATAACCGAATCAGTTCCACGAGAGCCCTCTGACGGTACGTATGAGCTGTGTCGGGGTAAATCGTACCAATGTTTGGGGGAAGCAGTATATACGTTGCTGTCCTCGCCATAGGAGCTGTATCTCGCAGCTTCGTCTAACCTCACAGCTTCATCTAGCCTTTCTTGTACTTTCTTTGATGTAGTCCGACCGCGAGTATTTTGCTGGACGATCGGTGGTTTCTTGGTTGACGATTTCGGGGTGAAGACCGCTTTTATCTTTGAAAGCAAACTCTTTTGCTGAACGGGGGACTGCGCCTCTAAATGTTGCCACACATTATTTAGCTCTGCTACAACATCGACCTCCTCGTCTACCAGTTTACACGGGAGCAAGTCAAGTTTACGCCAGAATACATCTATGTCGTCGAGTTGTATCATACGCCCTGCACAGTTAAGTTAATACGGTGTGAGAAACAGCTAAATCGTACAAAATAACAAAAGGTTGGTAGTTTTAATATTTTTTACCTGTACATTTGTAGTTTTCCAGCCTACAAGCACACGGCAATCCATTGCTAAGCCACATATGGCAACCACATGATGCGTTAAGTTTCCGCAACACCTCCATCTTCCTCAGTAGCTCTTTTGCCAGCAAATTAAGTGCTTCATGGGAAACCTTTCCACGTAGGTTGTCCAACATTCGGTGTCTGTGGTGGTTCATCATTTTTTCGATGCTCTCAGTGAAACTTTTTTGTATTTCATCGTACTGAGTTTCAACTATATCAATGACGCATCTTGCTATTCGCTCCAATGAACTCCCGCGCGTAATGTATCTTTTTAAATTTGCGTGCTGGCTCTCAACTCTGTTGGTGGTGCGCTGACCAAAGTTGTGACACTTATCGGTCCACGCATAAACGAACATTTCTTTATAGTCTTTGAGCCAGTTTTCGTAGACGTAATCATAGACACCTGCAAAAATAAAATAATGAAATGTAAAAGCGTGTGTAAAATATAATAGATTGTTGAAGGAACACTTACTTTCTCGGTTGGCAACCACGAGTCGGTTATACATTTTCTCCAAGTTGTACTTGTACATGGGCTCTGATGAAGATTCGCACAATCTCCGCCAGTACGACATAAATTTCCCCCAATCTTCTTTATCGAACCCTTTCTTGCATTGTCTAGCTATATTTTGTTGGATGTGAAAGTGGCATAGAAGCCTGGTTGCGTTCGGGAATACTTTAGAACACGCGTTAATTAGGGCAAGCTCCCTATCCGTGACTATCACACGCGGCATCATACATTCATGCA
>JARYGA010018179.1:0-33021 GCA_030545235.1 Helianthus tuberosus
AATAATAAAAATGGATATTAAGTATGTATATTTGTGAGAAAAATATATATATTTTATCACCAATTTTTGTGCTAAGTGTATGTAGTATGTATTATACTTGATAGTGTATTAGGACTTGAAGATACACTAAATACTCCTAGGGAGTGAAGATACAAAAATACACATACAACATACTTAGACAAATACAAGATACTTATATTTATTTTTGAGAAAATAATATAAGTAAGACACATAGTTAAAAATATAAATTATTTTTAACACAAGAACACATCTACAAAAGATAGTGACTTGTACTTGTGCGATATAAGTCTAGTGACTAACGTTAATAAAACACGTTTAGGTCACGACGCTAGATAAGCAAATCCGGTGAAGTTTACAACGCAGGAACGCAAAGTTATGAGTTCATGCTCCCCCTTTTCTTTTGACTGTTTTTGGTTTTATAACTCTCGGGGGTGAAATACATGTTACAAATATTACAATGTTTACAAATGAAATGATACAAAAACAAGAAGCACTCTTGGTGAGAATGAGTACCAAGTATGATGCGATATATGAAATGCCTACGAAAGGCCTATGAAATACTAGATCATGTGAGCATAGACTTAATACTAAAAATGCCATAAAGTCTTGGTGAAAACTAGTACCAAGCCATTAAAAACATTCATTAGTTAGGGACGAGGGTTAGATCTAACGGGTACGTCGAACCCCACTCATGGTCACAACTAGTACCTAGTAGTGCTTCGGAGTCCCAGTCGAGGTTAATCGACGCAGTCGAGGGAAATCGACACAGTCGAGGGTAATCGACACAGTCGAGGGAAATCGACACAGTCGAGGTTAATCGACACAGTCGAGGAAAATCGACAAGGGTATGAGCCATTACGAACGCTCCCTAGGAGTCATAACAAGTACTCCCCATGTCCTCACATGCCTTAAAGTCTCTCAAAGATTTACAAGAATACTTTATTGATACAAGATTTGTACCACAAGAATACGTTATCGGTACAAGATTTGTATCACAAGAATACTTTATTTTACAAGAATACGTTATTTCACAAGAATACTTTATTTATACAAGATGCATACCATGTTTCATACAAGGTATGCAAAACGCATTAACTCGCTCAACTTTTTGTTGATGTTTTTCCAAAATTACATGTATTTCAGGTGACAGGATGGATCTTGGGCGCGGGTGTCGTAACTAGAAGTAGACTTCAACTTTAGATGTCATCCACTTTTGTTGAATTGTAACCTAGACGAAGGTTGTGTTTTTAAAACTTAAATAACAAGTATTTGTAATTCTCAAATTTTCATGAATGGATGAACATCGTTTTGATCATGTAGTTGTTTATTACGATTGAATGCAATGATATTAAACCAGTCACACATCATACACTTCTGCAAAAGACAGGTTGTGACAGTTTGGTATCAGAGCTTCGATTGTAGTGAACTAGGATTCCTTCTCGAGTCTAGACTACAATCACTAGAGTTCTCTCGCGAAAACAGTTTACAAAAAGGTTTTCATTGCATTCACGTAAGCGCCAAGATCCACGAGTCAAACACTTTTCAAAAAGAGACAAGGCAAGGACATTAGTAGGGAATACCCTCAAGATAAGGTGCCAATTAAGGCATAGTCTACACAAGTTAGACTTGCCAAAAATAAAGTACACTCTTGGTGACCACTAGTACCAAGTAGTGTTTCTGTCGTAAAACGACAACTAGAAAAATGACCCCCCAAAAAGAGAGTTATACATGATATAATGCATCAAATTGCTTGATTATGCTAAGTAGCATATTTGTTATTGATATACATACATACATACGGATAAGTGTACGGAATGATTATTGACGTGAATAAGATACTTTCGACTCCGACCCCTATTGCTATACGTAACTCGCACGATGAAGCTATCGACCTCGCATTCATTGCAAAGCTCGTAGCTAGAGTGATTGCCAGACAAGATTCTGAGATTGCTTCCGTAGGAGATGGCTGCTCTTCCCTCTCGATCGTGAAGGTGCCGGACTACGGTGATGATGACGAGGCAGAGGCGGCAACCTTGAACGAATTCTTAATCAACGGGACGAGATCCCTGTGGCTTATGTGAAGCAAGATTGATGACATACTTGACTAGAAAAGGAAGATGAAGTATTCATCTTGAAGGTGCCCCTCCAACTGCTAGGAATTCTTTTTATTCCTATTTCATTTAATCATCGTGCATGTTCGCGCGTAACGATAACGAGTGTTAGCGCATGGACCACCACTATGGTCCTTTCCATAATAGAGGTATAAGGACAGTAGTGTCCCCTCCTTGATTAATCATCTGCTTGGACGAGAGAAAATTGGGGTAACTGTGCAAGACAATTTATTATTACGGGGGCCCACGTAATAACGACTTGTAGTGCACAGAAATCCTAGTGGACTTTGCGGGTCAAGCTAATGAAAACCACACAAAAATTAATTTGTAAGTGTTCACACCTTCATCTGGTAGAACAATACATAGATCAGTGCTTTAGCACGTTATAAAGTAGGAAGCCTGCCTTAGCCTACTTCGTGACTGACACTTCTACCTGTATACGAGACGTTTGAGAAAACAACATTTAAACAAAAGAAGATGGGTGACATTCAGAAAGATTCAGCAACGTTACACTCTCTATCACCTCTACGCGAACAACCCCATCTCTGGGAAAATATACACATCAATATAGCAGAAAATAACTGAAACCTAAATGACCGAGGTGATGTAACCTCGAGTTCATTTTATTACAAACAATAAGCCAAGTTGGCACGCCTATGTGAAGGCTCAGTAATTGTTTCCTCGCTCATACATTGATTATATATACATATGAAATTGGGTGATTACATGATGGCTTATGGTGCTATGTACCTCATAGACAATTATGGAATATTATCTAACCTACTTCATATCATTTTGACAGAAGAGAATGCTGCCCAGACGTGACACAAACACCAATACGTTACCAAGGACAGAAGCCGAGTTGCAAGAATGCATCTCACAGGCAATTGCATGACATGAAGCCCTCCGCCCTGAGCACAGCGGTGGCACTACCGGAAATAACCCTCCAACTGGCTGCACCTATAAACAATTCCTGGACTGCAAGCCATTGAATTTTGATGGCACAGGAGGTGTCGTTGCATTTGTTCGTTGGTCAGAAAAGACTGACTCCGTTCTAAGAATGAGTAACTGCTCACCTCAACAGAGTGTTACCTATATCTCAGGGTTATTTTTGGATGGTGCACTCTCCTGGTGGAACCTTCAGGTTCAAACCCTTGGTGCAGATGCTGCGTATGCACTGAGCTGGGACGAACTCAAGGAAATGATGAAAAAGAAATACTATTCCAGGGCTGAAATCTAGAAGCTTGAGGTGGAGTTCTGGAACTTGAAAATGGACGAACCGAAGATTCCTGAATACGTCCAGGGATTTAATGACTTGTCTAGAGTCGTCCCCTACTTAGTCAAACCGGAATTCAAAAGGATTGAACGATTCATTTGGGGACTTGCACCTCAAATTAGGAGCTTGGTTACTAACTCAAGGCCTCCAACCACCGCAGAGGCTATCGACTTAAGCGTTACACTTACGGAAGAAGCTCTACGTGCGGGAAAATTTTCGGAATCTAAGGATAACAAGAAAGAGACTCATGTGGAGTCATCAGGAAATAAGAAGAGGAAGTCTTCGAACCTAAATATAAGCACCTAAGCCAGCTATGGAAGCTCTAAAGCAAACAAAAGGAAGAAAGTGAACACGCCGCATGGCAGGAAAGCTGATGGAGCCACTGATAAGACTGGTGGTAAAGTTTACTCGGGGACTAAGCCGAGGTGCGGGGAATGCACTTTTCACCATGAAGGTCGATGTCTAAGGTCTAAGTGCGAAAAGTGTGGAAAAGAAGGGCACAACAAGGACGCCTATTGGGCGAAGGACCCAGATAGAAGAAATAAGAGAATACCAGGTTGCTACAGATGTGGTGGAGCAGGGCACGTTAGGAAAGATTGTCCTGGAAAGAATCAAGCAAGGAAGGGTTTTCATGATCGAAACTCGTGAAGCACGCCAGGATCCAGATGCGGTTACGGGTACGTTCCCTATTAACCCACCTTATGCATCCATTTTTGGATTAATACTGGCATCAACTTTAACCTTGCATGCTTAAAACCTAAGAAACTGCTTGGCCTAGTTTCAAGTAGAATAGACGTCCCGTATTCTTTAGAAATGGACATATAGAAAGCTAGTTTAAGTAAACGAAGCAAGTAAGGAATTATATTCTAGGAACTCAGAAGGCCGGAACCTTCTGTTACCATTGACTTGCGAAGTCATAATGCGATAGTCAGCATGGATTGGATACCCAAGTATAGAGCCTGAGAACATCCCCGTTATGGAAGAAATTCCAGAAGCCTTTTTCTGAAGACTTGCCAGGATTACCTCCAAGCGACAAGAGGAACCTCATGCCGGGAGCGGCACTAGTACCGAACGACGCCATGCCGACTAGCTTCGTCCGCGAAGTACGAGCTTCCGATATAACTACAAGAGCTGCTAGACAGAGGAAATTAAGGACATGACATCCTTAGTAAGGACACGAGGAGAAAGTTGATAGACTCCATTTTGCATAAATTCCAGAGAATTTAGGATCAGAATCCTTTGCCAAGGACTGATAACATGAACAGACAAATCTTCAGGTTATAGTTACCACTTAAAGACCAACATGAGGACAATATGTCCTCCACTGTGAATACAAGAAGGAAATATCCCTAAAACGACCTTTAGGACTCACTTCGAGCATTACGAGTTCCTTGTCGTACCATTTGGCTTAACACATGCATCGACAATATTCATGGACCTCATGAATCGAACGTGTAAGCCATACCTGGATAAATCATGATCATACTCATTGACTACATTCTCATATGGCCAACGACCGAGGAAGGTCGTGGGCAACAGCTGCAATTTACCTTGCAACTCTTAGAGAAAAGAACAGTTATGTGCTATGATGATGAAAAGCGGATTTCGAATTCGCAAGGTGAGAACTTTAAGATACATGGTGGATAAGAACGAGATTCATGACAACCCTGCAATCAAGAGCTAAGGAGTTAGAGTTGCAATTATGTAACCCTTCACGACAAAGTCTCGATTGCACGTCGATGCAACGAGACCACAACATTGCATACGCGACATATTGATCAAGGAATCATAAGAAGAAACCTTGAGCTAGATACAGTAATTGTGCGCCGCAAAATTTGACAACATTACTTGCAAGAAAACACTGCGCGATCCTTACTGGTCACAAGGGTTGCAGCACACCGATGATCATAAGAACTTGAGTATGAACTGAGCTATTGAACGATGCAGACTATATGAATGCGATACGTGCTTGTGTGACAAACTTTGATAAAAAGTTGGAAAACTCACTCGCCCTTAGTAGAGTTATCCTACAACAGTATTTATCACACCGCCATTTAAACCGCTTCGAGTGAAGCTTTAGATGAAACATAATAAGTCGCTCCCCGCTGCATGATCAGAAACCGGGAACAAACAGTCTACTGGCCCGAGTGGGTTCAGGAAAACTAGAGGCAAACCATTTAGATATGTGAACATATTAAGGCAGCCCGCAGGATATAGAAAGATTGCGCCGATGAGCGGCAGAAATCGTAAGAATTTGAGACAAGAAGTATGACTAAAATGAGAGCCTCTCCTAGAGAATGTGTAGTGTGATTTGGAAAACGTAAAGGTTGAATCCCCGATGTAGGGATCAGAACCATTGCGCACAAGATGAAACTTCCAGAAAAAGATCAGTAGTGATCGCGACACATTCATGTGTCTAGTCTTTAGAGGAGTCTGACTCAAGGAACAGTCGTTGTTCCCATAAATAAGATTCACCTCAATAACAAACGACAAAATACTATAAAACCTGTTAAGGTTTCGGACCAAGAGTCCACAATACTATAAAACATGTTAAGGTTACGGACCAAGAGTCCACAAGATACAGAAAAGACATGATTGATTTACTTGAGTACGATAGTATTCATAACAGGACCCAGAGATTACATGGGAACATGAAGACAAATCATGAATCTAAGTGACCATATTTGATTCACAACTCCCCTGCGACCGATGGCATCGCTTGAATTTCGGGACGAAATTCTTTTAACGGGGGGAGACTGTGACAACCGTCACTTTTCCGTACATTCCGTACACTAAATAAATAGTAATCTGTGCTTTAATGACTGTCCACGATCAAGTTTACCAGACAAATAAATTTCTGAATTCCATGCAAGTGAATTCATGCACAATTTATACTACAAGAATTACTCTATGATAGCGTTGCGTCAAAAGTATTAGTAAACTCACCGGTAAGACACAGTATGTCAACAGAACTGCAGAAAGCAGTCAGACAAAAGAATTAGGACCTAGGTGTAGGTCCAACGACAATAATACATTTAAAACCCAAGATTACACACAAGGGTTAACATATAGACATTCCGAAAGCTAAAATAAACAGTAAAAAGCATTATATAATTCAGCAAAATTCAGCAATATGACAAGATTGTAGCGTGCAAAAACTTGACAAAATGGTCCTAGATACTTTCCAAAGTGTCGGGAATTTAATGTGTCATGAAAAGTAGTATAAAAGACACTTTATGGATTAATTTAGCACTTTAACGGACAACACCCAACCGAACAACCGGACTTTACCCGAAACACAAAAATATTGCCAAGAACATTGTTTTTATTTTTCTAAGCTAGTTAGGGTCCCCGAACACCCTAACACACTATAAAATTAATAACACACCTTAACACACTAACTATATCATTGAATCCTACCTAAATTAGTAACCATCCATTGAGACCCAACCCTATACCCCCCCCCCCTTCGAAACCGGTTACAAGGGTGGACACCCACCCTTGATTTTCCCTCATTTGTTTATTATAATTAGGGGACATATGGTTTAATGGGTAATTAGATGTTGGAAGATCTCTATATAAACTACTAGTCCATGATCATTCTTATCTTCATCTTCATCAAACAACAACACTCTCTCCCTCATCCTTGTGTGTTCGGCCGAGAACCACTACACCACTATCACCACCCTTCAAGCTTCATCTTCCAAACTAAGGACATCCAAAGGTGCTAGGGATCATACAAGCAAGCTTGGTGTGTTCGGAAGCTCAAGGACCGCTCTCATTTTCTTTTATCCACCACTTTTATACCCTTGAACTCCCATAGCCTTGTGCTAGTGGTAAGCACTTAGATCCTTGCATTTTTCTTGTTATTTAAGTGGTTAATGATGTTTAAAGATAAAAAAGTTAAGAACTCTAAAGAACCATAAACAAAGTCTTGATCATGAACCAACAAAGTGATGAAGAATGGTTAAAATGATGAAGAAATCATATTATTCTTGTGTTGTTATGTTTGTTGAATGTTATTTGTTAGTAAAAATGATATGGTTCATCATATGGACTTGCTAGATCATGTTTAAAAATATGAACTAGAAAGATGTGAAAGTAAGAATGTTGTGGATGATGGAATCATCCACACATAAACTATGAACTTGATTAAATGGGTGTTTTCTTGAAAAATAAAGATCAAAGTAAGTTCTAATATTGTAGATCTAAAGATCCATGGGTGGTTTTTCAAAAGAACCAAGTTAAAAATATGAGTTTCATTAAAACTTGAATCTTACATAAACGTAACACATTTTTTGTGGATAAACAAGTGTAGAAACACTTGTGTAATAAGAAAATTTCACAAAGAAATATTTTTAGAAATTATGACTAGAAGTTGTGAATAATCTGTCACACCCCGACCACGTAGAACATACAAAACGTGGCGGAAACGTCGGGGAGTGTTGTAACAGAATTAATGTTTCACAACCATGGAAATTAAAGTTTCGTTTTATTAATCAAACATGAAAGTTTACATTATTTTAAACAGGAACCAAAGAGTACATAACATAAATTAACTAGTTCTTGTCTCGTTTTAAGTCACTAAGGCACAGGTCCGCCTAAGTATGTCTTGATAAGTCCTATGCATCATCTCCTGAAAACACATGTGAAAATAGGTACGTCAGCATAAAAATGCCTGTGAGATACATAGGTTTTGTGAAAATAAGATTCATGACTTATGTTTAAGAAAATGTTTAGTCATGAACCTTGTAATTTGCTTTGTCTTGTAAATCATTTGAAAAACAATAAGTTCAGATGATATGTATAAATAAGAGAATAATGTATGGTTAAATGAATAACCATGTAAAATGAGTTTGTATAAGTCAAGTTGTTTGTAAATCAATGTCTTGTGAAAAGTTTGTTATTTGTATAAAATGTTATATGTCTCAAATTGAAATGATTCAAATAACGCTACGATATGTAATACCATACAAACACTTATATATAGGAAGTACCAGCGGCGTATCCACCATGCTTGTATCATATTACACACACCTCATTACTTAATCACTTACTCAAACCAAACTACCAAAGTAAAATGTTTAACAATTGTGGAAATGTTTATGTATAGTCAAATGTCTATTGTCAAATGTAAATCATGTCAACAGATACAAATGGTTCACACGGTTCAATGGTTACAAACGGTTCATAAAATCAAAGGGTTACGACGGATCACAGTGTAGTATAATGTGTTCATATGCTGGATGAGCATATGCAACAGAAATGCAATGTAAAACAATGTATTAAGTATGCACGTAATGGACATACATAGCATAAGTATAATGTTAAACAATGTACTAAGTATGCACACAATGGACATACATAGCATGAAATGTAATGTAGAACGATGTACTAAGTACGCACACAATGGGCATACATAGCATGAAATGTAATGAAATCATGTACTATAATGTACTAACGAACATAGCAGGTATATGATGTGAAAACATGGAAAGCATGAAAGTAACAAGTAGGCACATGTGTCTCACCCCAAAACAGTTTGGAAAACAGTAAAAGAGGGGTCTATGTACTCACTTGAGATTGCTCAGAAGTCCTAAGATAACCACCAAGCAATGCTAGAGATCACGGAATATCAAACGGCACCTAATATAGGTAACTACATTAATAAACCGGACCTAAATCGGAAGATCGGATAGAATGAGGCTCGTAAACCAAATGAGTATGGGAACTCATGTAGTATGGTTTAACAAAGCCTACATACTAAATGAAACCTAACCTAAGTGCTTACGACTCATCACGACCCGTTTAGGTAGCTTATGCTACTTTAACGCGTCGTTCACGTAAAACGCGTTCGGACCGCCTAACTAGTCCTATGACAAGTAACATATGCCTTAATATGTCTAATATTGTTGTCAAATCAGTTTAGATGTCAAAAGTTATGTTACATATGTTTAAAATGAATTTTGGCATCAAAGGGGTATTTTGGTAATTTACCTAAGGCATATAAACTACCTATCATACAACTACTTAAACGAAGCGACCATAAGGTATAACCTCGTAAGGTTATTCCCTATATACTATGGTCACCTAAAGTGCTTGTTCGGATCCTAATGATCGACCAAACGGGTCGGGTTCGAAAGTATAAGCGATTGTTTAGATCGCTTACCTTACGACCCTATATAAGCACTAAACTAAAAGTGACGAGCTAAGCATGTTAAAACATGCTTAACTAAGTTTAGAAAACAGGTTTGGTATCAAAACAAATGGTCTTGATACCCACAAGTAGTTTGGTTACAAAATACGCAAGAATACGTATTCTGACCGAAACTACGGCTCGTCACTGAGCCTAGATAACGTGGTAATCAGTAGGTATAGTCACTAGGGACTATAACCATCGTGATCACGCTCACGTTATGAAGTTCAAACGAACTTCGCATCGACCATAAACTGGTTAATGCAGAAAGTCAAACAAAGTTTGACTTTCGGACTCGAAAAGCAATAAAAGAACGAAGGAACACTTACGAAGGGTCCCCGAATGCTAATCTAGATCAAAATAGCTCAGGTATGAAACAAAGGTTTCAACTTAGAGCACAAATGATCAGATTCTAGTGAGAAATGAAGTTGGGGTATGTGGGTATTTATAGTTTTCGGTTCACCGTTAGGATCGTTTCTTGGAAAGGAGGGAATGATCTAGCCCGTACACTTGTCAAGATGTTGTGGTAACTGATTTTGCCCACCATAAGAGCTTAACAAGTGGCACTTGACCTTTGGAGGGTGTTTAAAGGCTGAAATCAGCTGCTACTTGACCTTTGCTGATCTGAAGGGCTGACGCGGCCCGCTTCAGGATACACATATGCTCAGGCGGGCCGCCTGGCCTTGTCTGATCAGCAATCATGTTTCAGAGTTTACAGTTTCAGTCCCTGCACGTGTTTAAGGCCATTTCCGACAATTCTAAGGCCCGTTAAGCCAACTTTAAGGCCCTAAAATGATGCCTAAACATTGTGGACATGAAACATGCTCAAAAATATGTCGGATGTTGGTTCGTTTGGTCGTACGAACGCGATGTTCGCTTAATTACGACGGAATGCGCATAAGCGCGAAAAACGATCCAAAATGCGTGAGGAATGGATTTTTCTTATGCCAAACACTAAAATAAAATATTTTAGTGCTTACATAAATTTTTGGATGTCCGGATGTATTCAGAACGTAAGTTATGCGCGAAAGTGCAAACTTGTGCACTTTTTGACGCTTTTAGTCCCTGAATGACCCAAAAGTTTATTTTAGCACACCGAACACCTCAAAGCCTATTTCTAAGCTATGTAAAGGATATTTATGGTATGTTTAACTTATGGTTATCTTCCAGAATGTTCGTTACAGTTCAAATTGGCATACTTTCGTAGTTTGTCAACTTTAGTCCCTGTAAGCGTTTTAACATGATTTTGCCACACCAAAGCCTTCAAAACTTATTTCTAAGTTATGTAAAGGTTATTTAAGGTATGTTAAGCCTATTTCACTATTTCGGAGTGTTCGTTGCATTAAACTGGTTATATTTACGCATCAGCGCGCGTATAACCTTCCAGAAAGCGATTTAGAGTTTGAAATCGAACAAGAGTTGATATGTGCAACAGATACACATATTTATACAAGTCCAAAGTATGAAATACAATATTTCATTGGCTTGGTATTTGTTTGATGGTCGCAGTGACCCAGGTGTTACATAATCAAACTCTTTAAAAATGGAGTTTTTAAGAAACTAATCACACTTTTAAAGGTAACAAGACTTACAAAGTATGCTAGTAAGTTACTACATACTTTTATAAACTTTCAAGTTCATAAGTTTATAGTTTATGCTTGTTTTTGACTAGTTTGGTAAATAAAGATGGTATGTTGTTGATTGTTGATGATGTTTTAACAGAAAATAAACACATGTTTTGAAGACATGGGAAACCTCCATTTTTAGGGGAAACTCTGCCAAAATTTTTATAAATTTTGACACTTAGGAAAGTATAAGTTTTTGAGAAATTTATTCCCTAAAAACTTGTCTAAAAACATTTACCAAGGTTTCCCCAACTTTTGTGTTAAGAAATGAGGATTTCTTCAATAATAAAAATGGATATTAAGTATGTATATTTGTAAGAAAAATATATATATTTTATCACCAATTTTTGTGCTAAGTGTATGTAGTATGTATTATACTTGATAGTGTATTAGGACTTGAAGATACACTAAATACTCCTAAGGAGTGAAGATACAAAAATACACATACAACATACTTAGAAAAATACAAGATACTTATATTTATTTTTGAGAAAATAATATAAGTAAGACACATAGTTAAAAATATAAATTATTTTTAACACAAGAACACATCTACAAAAGATAGTGACTTGTACTTGTGCGATACAAGTCTAGTGACTAACGTTAATAAAACACGTTTAGGTCACGACGCTAGATAAGCAAATCCGGTGAAGTTTACAACGCAGGAACGCAAAGTTGTGAGTTCATGCTCCCCCTTTTCTTTTGACTGTTTTTGGTTTTATAACTCTCGGGGGTGAAATACATGTTACAAATATTACAATGTTTACAAATGAAATGATACAAAAACAAGAAGCACTCTTGGTGAGAAAGAGTACCAAGTATGATGCGATATATGAAATGCCTACGAAATGCCTACGAAAGGCCTATGAAATACTAGATCATGTGAGCATAGACTTAATACTAAAAATGCCATAAAGTCTTGGTGAAAACTAGTACCAAGCCATTAAAAACATTCATTAGTTAGGGCCGAGGGTTAGATCTAACGGGTACGGCCAACTCATGGTCACAACTATTACCTAGTAGTGCTTCGGTGTCCCAGTCGAGGTTAATCGACGTAGTCGAGGGAAATCGAAACAGTCGAGGGTAATCGACACAGTCAAGGGAAATTGACACAGTCGAGGTTAATCGACACAGTCGAGGAAAATCGACAAGGGTATGAGCCATTACGAACGCTCCCTAGGAGTCATAACAAGTACTCCCCATGTCCTCACATGCCTTAAAGTCTCTCAAAGATTTACAAGAATACTTTATTGATACAAGATTTGTACCACAAGAATACGTTATCGGTACAAGATTTGTATCACAAGAATACTTTATTTTACAAGAATACGTTATTTAACAAGAATACTTTATTTATACAAGATGCATACTATGTTTCATACAAGGTATGCAAAACGCATGAACTCGCTCAACTTTTTGTTGATGTTTTTCCAAAATTACATGTATTTCAGGTGACAGGATGGATCTTGGGCGCGGGTGTCGTAACTAGAAGTAGACTTCAAGTTTAGATGTCATCCACTTTTGTTGAATTGTAACCTAGATGAAGGTTGTGTTTTTAAAACTTAAATAACAAGTATTTGTAATACTCAAATTTTCATGAATGGATGAACATCGTTTTGATCATGTAGTTGTTTATTACGATTGAATGCAATGATATTAAACCAGTCACACATCATACGCTTCCACAAAAGACAGGGTGTGACACAGTTTGAGAGCACTGAAGGCTTAGAAAAGTGGCTATAAAAGTTACCTAAATAAAAAGAAGAATTATTTTCAATAATTAGGGTTTACCCCTATAAATATATTACAAATAAAAACCGGGTTTCGTCCCACTTGTTTATTATAAATGTATTATCAGAAAAACTTGGATTTTATCCCATTTATCAATTTTAAACATTTTGGTGTTTAACTCTGATAAAAATATTTCCTAACTACGGTCCTGATGAAAATTTTCGCTGCCAAATTAATAAACACCGATACCATCTGACTGGCTCGTGGCTCCCGCTCCCATGGTGAGGTCGGGGGTTGTGACAAAAGGAGGTATCAGAGCTATGCCACTGGTTTAAGCCCTTTAGGTGTTGTTCCAATACCTACAACCTTAACCATTTTAAGTTAGGAAATTACTATCTTATGTGTTATCCTATGAACATAAAAATCTTGATATTTTTCTATGTCATTTAACGAATTTTAAATTCCCAATATATGTTACCCATATATGTATCTTACAGTTACGCTATATTTAAAATTATATATATATATATATATATATATATATAGGTGATATATTAAAAGTGTTATGTCTTATCAATTCTTATTGTCACACCCCGACCGCGTTAAAACAACAAACCGTGGCGGAAACATCAGGGAGTGTCATAACAAAATCAATGTTTCACAACACATGGATTGAAGTTTCGTTTTATTGAATTAAGATTATTACATTGTTTCCAAAATTAAATACAAAACATGAACATATTGTCCTTCATTGTTATTAAGTCACTAGGGCCTCGTCCATCCCTATGTGAGCATGCATCATAACCATCATCAAACATCATCAACTATGGTACCTGAAACATATGTAAAAGTACATAAGCATAAAAATGTTGGCGAGTACATAGGTTTTGTGAGTGTGTCAGATTCATGGCCTTGAGTTCATATTGCAATACCTCGTCCAACTACGAGAGTTGTCTAGTGTATATCTTGAAAACAAAAGAGTTTGATATTGCAGTTGTGACACCTGTGTCACTTCAACCATCAGACAAATGCCAAACCAATGAAATATTGTATTTCATACTTGGAATTTGTAAAAATATGTGTATCTTTTGCACATATCAACTCATGTTCAATTTTAAGCTTTAAATCGCTTTCTGGATGGTTATACGCGCTCTGATACGTAAATATAACCAGTTTAATCAAACGAACACTCCGGAATAGTGAAATAGGCTTAACATACCTTAAATAACCTTTACATAACTTAGAAATAAGTTTTAAAGACTTTGGTATGGCAAAAACAAGTTAATTCGCTTACAGGGACTAAACTTGACAAACTGCGAAAGTATGCCAATTTGAACTGTAACAGACATTCTGGAACATGACCATAAGTTAAACACACCTTAAATATCCTTTATATAGCTTAGAAATAGGCTTCGAGGGGTTCGGTGTGCTAAAATAAACTTTTGGGTCATTCAGGGACTAAAAGCGTCAAAAAGTGCACAAGTTTGCACTTTCGCGCATAACTTACGTTCTGAATACATCCGGACATCCAAAAATTTAAGTAAGCACTAAAATATTTTATTTTAGTGTTTGGCATAAGAAAAATCCATTCGTCACGCAATTTGGATCGTTTTTCGCGCTTATGCGCATTCCGTCGTAATTAACCGAACAACGCAACCGTACGGCTAAACGAACCGAAATCCGAGATATTTTTGAGCCCCTTTTAAGTTCCCTATTCTTTAACTTCATTTTAGAGCTTTGAAATGGGGTTAACGGGCCTTAAACGTGTCAAAAATGCATCATATAGCAAGTTTGGAGCTTCAGGGGCCTGTTTTGTCATTTATGAAACATTCTGGTATGTAGGTGCCTTGCGCACCTCAACACTCTCAGTGTTGCGGTGCGCAAGCATAGGTCAGATGCAAAAAATCGTTTTTCAGCTGCTGTTAACAGCCCTTAACCCTTTCCAAAGGTCAAGTGCCACATGTTAATCACTTGTGGTGGCCAAAATCAGTTACCACAACCTTCCGACAAGTGTACGGGCTAGATCATTCCCTCTTCTCCAAGAAACGATCCTAACGGTGAACCGAAAACTATAAATACCCAACCCCCTTCATTGCCAAACCCACTTGAAATCTGAGATTTCTCTAAGTTGGGGTGTTTCATCACCTCATACCTGAGAATACTTGGATTATCAATCTTGCGGGGACCCTTTGTAAGTATTCCTTCGTTCTTTTATTGCTTTCGAGTCCGAAAGTCAAACTTTGTTTGACTTTCTACATTGACCAGTTTATGGTCAATGCGAAGTTCGTTTGAACTTCGCAACGTGATTGTAATCACGATGGTTATAGTCCCATGTGACTCTGCCTACTGATTACCACGTTGTCTAGGGTCGTAAGGGTAAGCGATCTAATAAATCGCTTATACCTTCGAACCCGACCCATTTGGTCGATCATTAGGATCCGACCAAACACATTAGATGACCATAGTATATAGGGAATAACCTTTCGAGGTTATACCTTATGGTCGCTTCGTTTAAGTAGTTGTATGATAGGTAGTTTATATGCCTTAGGTAAATTACCAAAATACCCCTTTGATGCCAAAATTCATTTTAAACATATGTAAAATAACTTTTGACATCTAAACTGATTTGACAACAATATTAGACATGTTAAGGCATATGTTACTTGTCATAGGACTAGTTAGGCGGTCCGAACGCGTTTTACGCGAACGACGCGTTAAAGTAGCATAAGCTTCCTAAACGGGTCGTAATGGGTCGTAAGCACGTATGATAGGTTTCATTTAGTATGTAGGCTTTGTTAAACCATATTACACGAGTCTCCATACTCGTTTGGTTTACGAACCCTCATTCTATCCAATCCTTCGATTTAGGTCCGGTATATTAACATAGTACCTATATTAGGTGCCGTTTGATATCCGTGATCTCTAGCATTGCTTGGTGGTTATCCTAGGACTTCTGAGCAATCTCAATGTGAGTACATAGACCCCTCTTTTACTGTTTTCCAAACTGTTTTGGGGTGAAACACATGTGCCTACTAGTTACTTTCATGCTTTCCTGTTTTCACATCATATACTTGCTATGTTTATTAGTACATTTATAGTACATGATTTCAATACATTTTATGCTATGTATGCCCATTGTGTGCAAACTTAGTACATCACTGTACAATACATTTTATGCTATGTATGCCCATTGTGTGCATACTTAGTACATCACTTTACAATACATTTTATGCTATGTATGCCCATTGTGTGCATACTTAGTACATTACTTTACAATACATTTCATGCTATGTACGCCCATTGTGTGCATACTTAGTACATTGTTTTACATTACACTTATGCTATGTATGTCCATTATGTGCATACTTAGTACATTGTTTTACATTGCATTTCTGTTGCATATGCTCATCCAGCATATGAACACATGATACTACATTTTGAACCGTTGTAACGATTTGACTATGTGAACTGTCATAACCCTTTGACTATGTGAACCGTTTGTAACTATTGAACCGTGTGAACCAGTTGTATCTGTTGACATGATTTACATTTAACAATAGACATTTGACTATACATAAACATTTCTACAATTGTTAAACATTTTACTTTGGTGGTTTGGTTTGAGTAAGTGATTTAAGTAACGAGGCGTATGTAATATGATACAAGCACGGTGGACACGCCGCTGGTACTTCCTATATATAAGTGTTTGTATGATATTACATATTGTAGCGTTATTTGAATCATTTCAATTTGAGACATATAACATTTTATACAAATAACATACTTTTCACAAGACATTGACTTACAAACAACTTATCTTATACAAACTCATTATTACATGGTTATTCATTTAACCATACATTATTCTCTTATTTATACATATCATCTGATCTTATCGTTTTTCAAATGATTTACAAGACAAAGCAAATTACAAGGTTCATGACTAAACATTTTCTCAAACATAAGTGATGAATTCTGTTTTCACAAAACCTATGTATCTCACAGGCATTTTTATGCTGACGTACCTTTTTTCACGTGTGTTTTCAGGAGATGATGCATAGGACTTATCAAGACATACTTAGGCGGACCTGTGCCATAGTGACTTAAAACAAGACAAGAACTAGTTTAATTATGTTATGTACTCTTTGTTTCTTGTTTAAAACAATGTAAACTCTCATGTTTGATTAATAAAACGAAACTTCAATTACCATGGATTTGAAACAACTAATTCTGTTACAACACTCCCCGACGTTTCCGCCACGTTTGGTTGTTCCACGTGGTCGGGGTGTGACAGAAAAGATGGTATCAGAGCCAATGGTTATAGGGAATTAGGTTATTAGTAATGCTTTGACCTAGTCTATAACCTTCCTAGGATCCTAACGCGAGTTTACTTGCGTTTAGTCATAAAACAATACCGTCACTTATTCTTAGGTGACGACCACAACAAGAACATAAATTTCAAAACCGCTTTGAAAACTAATCATCTGTTCTAGGATGGTTGATTACTAGGTTTTGAACCCTCTATTGTAAGGTTTCGAACCCTCTGTTATAAGGTTTTGAACCCCTTTGAGTTTTCAAAAACCTCGTCAAAGTTTTGGGTCCTAAATAGTGTGAACACGTGCAAACTGGAAGAGTGAATGCCTGTACCCTGAGTTTTCTGTCTAAGGCTAGAGTGTTCGTACAAATCCACATAATCGGACCAGACACTCTTACCTGGGAACTCTTAGGGTGAGTGTCCACTTATAGGCGAGCATGTCTTCGCGATACACTATGAGGATCTATTTGCTTTGATTCAGCCTTTGTGTTGTTGTTTGCTTTGTAGTAACAAACAAATGACCACTATCCTTGCTTTCATTAGATTTGTTTCATCTCATTATTTTCGTCTAATTCTCTCACTCGTTTCATTTCATGTTTCCTCTTTTAGAATGCCTCCTCGACGCGAAAACCAGATAGCGACTGCCGAACTGGCAGAAATCATTACGCAGCAAATGGCTGCTCAATTCCCAAACCTCTTTGCTCAATGGAACCAAGCCAACAACAACAACAATGGTCCATGCAATTTCAAGAGTTTTAACTCGGCTAAACCACTCAAGTTTAGTGGTTCTGAGGGAGCGACTGGGCTTCTTCAATGGTTCGAGAGCATTGAGAATACTTTCTGCCACGTGTAGTGTCCTGACAATCGCAAGGTCAAGTTTTCTTCGAGTGTGTTCCAAAAGAGGGCCCTTACGTGGTGGAACGGGGTTATGAGAGATCGTGGTGCAGAAGTTGCTCTAGCACAGACATGGGCTGAACTTAGGGCCCTCATGATGAAGGAGTTTTGTCCTCGTCACGAGATCAGGGCCTTGGAAAGGGAATTCGACAATTTGAAGCAAGATAGCGGTGAGCATCGAGCCTACACAGACCGTTATGAGGAGTTAAGTTTGTTATGCCCAAACATGGTCACACCTTTGGATAAGGCAATCGAAAAGTACATTGATGGCCTCCCCGACTCAATACAAGACATTGTGACTGGTAGCAACCCTACTACAATTAGACAGGCCATTGAGCTATCTGCAACTTTGACTGAATCAAAGATCAGGAAAGGTAAACTTTTCCGAAAAGGTGACAAGAAACCGGTCAAAGAATCAGACCCAATCGAGGAATCAAAGACCATGGATGAACAGGCTGGATCCTCTAAGAAGTCAAATAAGCGAAAGGCTTCTCAGAACTTCGCCGTGGTCGCTCACAATGATCAAGCCGTCCCCAACCAACCAGCTCAACCCCCTGCCAGGAAACCCTACAACGGAACTGCACCCTTGTGCAACCAATGTGGTCTACATCATCATGCTGGTGTGAAGTGCCGCACATGCCAAGTTTGCGGACTTATAGGTCATACAGCGAGGGTTTTCCCAACAGCAGCTGCACCAAATCAAGTTAACAACAATCCTGCTCAAGCTCGTTTTCCATCGGGGTCTTGCTACAACTGTGGCGAGATGGGCCATTTTCGTAGGAATTGCCCAAAGCTTGCTAATGCAAATCCAGCGCAGGGATGAGTATCTGACCAACAGAAGATAACGCTGTTTAGAAAATAATCGAGCCTTGTGTATTATTTTCTTTTGTTATCACGATCTATGAAACAATTGTTGTTATTGTTGTTATAAATAAATCTTTCATTTACATTTTTATATGTTTATGTGGTTGCATGTATAAACATATCCTCTACAATACCAACAATCAAGGAACCATATTCCTTGAAGAACAGACTACCCCCTAATTTCTTCCATTGTATGATCTCTTGCGTTTTCCACGAAAATCCTAAGTACCCGTTTCTTCCAAGAGAAACGAAGTACGAGGTGCCAAGTTAATAGCAATCAATAACAAGATAATAACAATTAAACAATTATGTGATTATGTGCTTATGTGTTCCCTTTTACGTGTCATGTGATCCAAATTATGTTATCCAAATCCTCGTAGAATCTTACATATCCTTGTACAAGAGATTCATAGTAGGATACCCAAAGGTACTACCTAAAATCCTTAATGGACTTCTACGCTGTAGTTAAGTCCCTTGGATTATAAAGTACTACTTCATAATTAGACCCCTTTAGTGGTCCAGTTAAACTGATCGATCCAAAAATCTGGTTAAGAATATTATGTGATGATATAGTTGAAAGGACTCCTTGGTGGCCTAATTAAGAAGATCCTCTGTCGATCTAATTAAAAGTACCCTATGGTAGTCTAGTCACCCTCATCACAAGTTTGATATCCTTTCCCAAAACATTACAAAACGAACTGTGCGGACTGTGCAAGGAATTACGTAATTCTGGATGCATACATAATTATGGAATTTAGTGCACAGAAATCACAGCAAGTTCTATCATGTATCTAAGTTAACCCAATTCATTTCCAATTCTGATGAAGCATCCGTTGAGGAAAAATGAACTAGCTATTCATTTTTCACTTCTGAGGAATATCCGTTGAGGAAATGAATATCCGTTTATCCTTCATTTCCAACTCTGAGGAAGCAACCGTTGAAAATGACTCTGTTAGTTCATTTTCGTTTCTGAAGATTATCCGTTGAGGAAATGAATATCCGTTTATCCTTCATTTCCAACTCTGAGGGAGCAACCGTTGAAAATGACTCTGTTAGTTCATTTTCGTTTCTGAAGATTATCCGTTGAGGAAATGAATATCCGTTAATCCTTCATTTCCAACTCTGAGGAAGCAACCGTTGAAAATGACTCCGTTAGTTCATTTTCGTTTCTGAAGATTATCCGTTGAGGAAATGAATATCCGTTGTTAAATCTTTCATTTCCATACCTGAGGAAGCAACCGTTGAAAATGAATCCGTTAGTTCATTTTCGTTTCTGAAGATTATCCGTTGAGGAAATGAACATCCGTTGATTATTCCTTCATTCCCGTTTCTGACGAAGGACCCGTTGAGGAAGAATGAATCATCCATTCGTTTTCACTTCTGAAGAATATCCGTTGAGGGAAATGTATATCCGTTTAGTTAAAAATCCTTTATTTTCCATTTCCGAAGAACCCGTTGAAGAAAATGACTCCGTTCGTTCATTTTCGCTTCTGAAAAATATCCGTTGAGGAAAATAACAAAATTATGCTTTACATATCTTTGATGGCTATTTAACACAAAGTCACAGACAGACTTCTACGAATAAATTTCGGGACGAAATTTCCTAAAGTAGGGGAGACTGTGACACCTGTGTCACTTCAACCATCAGAAAAATGCCCAACCAATGAAACATTGTATTTCATACTTGGAATTTGTAAAAATATGTGTATCTTTTGCACATATCAACTCATGTTCAATTTTAAGCTTTAAATCGCTTTCTGGAGGGTTATACGCGCTCTGATGCGTAAATATAACCAGTTTAATCCAACGAACACTCCGGAATAGTGAAATAGGCTTAACATACCTTAAATAACCTTTACATAACTTAGAAATAAGTTTTAAAGACTTTGGTATGGCAAAAACAAGTTAATTCGCTTACAGGGACTAAACTTGACAAACTGCGAAAGTATGCCAATTTGAACTGTAACAGACATTCTGGAACATGACCATAAGTTAAACACACCTTAAATATCCTTTATATAGCTTAGAAATAGGCTTTGAGGGGTTCGGTGTGCTAAAATAAACTTTTGGGTCATTAAGGGACTAAGAGCGTCAAAAAGTGCACAAGTTTGCACTTTCGCGCATAACTTACGTTCTGAATACATCCGGACATCCAAAAATTTAAGTAAGCACTAAAATATTTTATTTTAGTGTTTGGCATAAGAAAAATCCATTCGTCACGCAATTTGGATCGTTTTTCGCGCTTATGCGCATTCCGTCGTAATTAACCGAACAACGCAACCGTACGACTAAACGAACCGACATCCGAGATATTTTTGAGCCCCTTTTAAGTTCCCTATACTTTAACTTCATTTTAGAGCTTTGAAATGGGGTTAACAGGCCTTAAACGTGTCAAAAATGCATCATATAGCAAGTTTGGAGCTTTAGGGGCCTGTTTTGTCATTTATGAAACATTCTGGTCTGCAGGTGCCTTGCGCACCTCAACACTCTCAGTGTTGCGGTGCGCAAGCATAGGTCAGATGCAGAAAATCGTTTTTCAGCTGCTGTTAACAACCCTTAACCCTTTCCAAAGGTCAAGTGCCACATGTTAATCACTTGTGGTGGCCAAAATCAGTTACCACAACCTTCCGACAAGTGTACGGGCTAGATCATTCCCTCTTCTCCAAGAAACGATCCTAACGGTGAACCGAAAACTATAAATACCCAACCCCCTTCATTTCCAAACCCACTTGAAATCTGAGATTTCTCTAAGTTGGGGTGTTTCATCACCTCATACCTGAGAATACTTGGATTATCAATCTTGCGGGGACCCTTCGTAAGTATTCCTTCGTTCTTTTATTGCTTTCGAGTCCGAAAGTCAAACTTTGTTTGACTTTCTACATTGACCAGTTTATGGTCAATGCGAAGTTCGTTTGAACTTCGCAACGTGATTGTAATCACGATGGTTATAGTCCCTTGTGACTATGCCTACTGATTACCACGTTGTCTAGGGTCGTAAGGGTAAGCGATCTAATAAATCGCTTATACCTTCGAACCCGACCCATTTGGTCGATCATTAGGATCCGACCAAACACATTAGATGACCATAGTATATAGGGAATAACCTTTCGAGGTTATACCTTATGGCCGCTTCGTTTAAGTAGTTGTGTGATAGGTAGTTTATATGCCTTAGGTAAATTACCAAAATACCCCTTTGATGCCAAAATTCATTTTAAACATATGTAACATAACTTTTGACATCTAAACTGATTTGACAACAATATTAGACATGTTAAGGCATATGTTACTTGTCATAGGACTAGTTAGGCGGTCCGAACGCGTTTTAGGCGAACGACGCGTTAAAGTAGCATAAGCTTCCTAAACGGGTCGTAATGGGTCGTAAGCACTTATGATAGGTTTCATTTAGTATGTAGGCTTTGTTAAACCATATTACACGAGTCTCCATACTCGTTTGGTTTACGAACCCTCATTCTATCCAATCCTTCGATTTAGGTCCGGTATATTAACATAGTACCTATATTAGGTGCCGTTTGATATCCGTGATCTCTAGCATTGCTTGGTGGTTATCCTAGGACTTCTGAGCAATCTCAATGTGAGTACATAGACCCCTCTTTTACTGTTTTCTAAACTGTTTTGGGGTGAAACACATGTGCCTACTTGTTACTTTCTTGCTTTCCTGTTTTCACATCATATACTTGCTATGTTTATTAGTACATTTATAGTACATGATTTCAATACATTTTATGCTATGTATGCCCATTGTGTGCATACTTAGTACATCACTTTACAATACATTTTATGCTATGTATGCCCATTGTGTGCATACTTAGTACATCACTTTACAATACATTTTATGCTATGTATGCCCATTGTGTGCATACTTAGTACATTACTTTACAATACATTTCATGCTATGTACGCCCATTGTGTGCATACTTAGTACATTGTTTTACATTACACTTATGCTATGTATGTCCATTACGTGCATACTTAGTACATTGTTTTACATTGCATTTCTGTTGCATATGCTCATCCAGCATATGAACACATGATACTACATTTTGAACCGTTGTAACCATTTGACTATGTGAACTGTCGTAACCCTTTGACTATGTGAACCGTTTGTAACTATTGAACCGTGTGAACCAGTTGTATCTGTTGACATGATTTACATTTAACAATAGACATTTGACTATACATAAACATTTCTACAATTGTTAAACATTTTACTTTGGTGGTTTGGTTTGAGTAAGTGATTTAAGTAACGAGGCGTATGTAATATGATACAAGCACGGTGGACACGCCGCTGGTACTTCCTATATATAAGTGTTTGTATGATATTACATATTGTAGCATTATTTGAATCATTTCAATTTGAGACATATAACATTTTATACAAATAACATACTTTTCACAAGACATTGACTTACAAACAACTTATCTTATACAAACTCATTATTACATGGTTATTCATTTAACCATACATTATTCTCTTATTTATACATATCATCTGATCTTATCGTTTTTCAAATGATTTACAAGACAAGGCAAATTACAAGGGTCATGACTAAACATTTTCTCAAACATAAGTCATGAATTCTGTTTTCACAAAACATATGTATCTCACAGGCATTTTTATGCTGACGTACCTATTTTCACATGTGTTTTCAGGAGATGATGCATAGGACTTATCAAGACATACTTAGGCGGACCTGTGCCTTAGTGACTTAAAACAAGACAAGAACTAGTTTAATTATGTTATGTACTCTTTGTTTCTTGTTTAAAACAATGTAAACTCTCATGTTTGATTAATAAAACGAAACTTCAATTACCATGGATTTGAAACAATTAATTCTGTTACAACACTCCCCGACGTTTCCGCCACGTTTGGTTGTTCCACGTGGTCGGGGTGTGACAGCAGTATGTTTCTATCAACTTTTACAAGTTGATATATGTATAAATCAAAGACATTGTAGCCTTGAATCTTAAATGAAAACATTTGTCTTTGTAAACCAAGTTGTAAATCGTTCTCGTAATAAAAATTGTATGGTTTATATTGTTAGGAAAAACTTGTAGTGTAACTTCATTTTGAAAACATTCGTCCAAGTGTTCTAGATAACGCAACAATATGTAATGTGTTAAAAGAACTTATATATAGGAAGTACCAGTGGCGTATCCACCATGCTTTTATCACATTACACCCGCCCCGTTACCTAATCATTCACCATAACCCAAATTGGTCAATAGTTCAAATAGTTCCAATCTTTCAAATAGATCAAATAGTTCCAATGGTTCAACAATTCAAATCGTTCACATAGTTCAGATAATTCCAGTGGTTCAAATAGTTCACATAGATCGAATAGTCCCAGTGGTTCAAATAGTTCACATAGATCAAATAGTTCCAGTGGTTCAATAGTTCACATAGATCAGATATTTCCAGTAGTTCAAATAGTTCACATTGTTCAATAGTTCCAGTGGTTCGTGTTTAAATTATGAAAACTAACTTTTGGTCGTTTTATTGAATACATTCAAACCTGTGTGACTCGTCCTACTCATTTAAATTGTATTAACAAACCACCAAAGGGTAAGTTAACAATCATCAGGTTCTGTCGTTACCCACATTACCCCCATAACCATGGTGAAAGTCCGATAATGGGATTTGTCAGATCCTATGGTATCATAATATCCTATGGTACCATAACGTACTACTGGTCGGCTCAAATAGTTAATAAATGTCATTTAATTGTCTTTCGACCAACGCCCCAACAAGTTTGTTTACATAATTGAAATCGTTGTGTTCAATATAAACCATAGCATTCGTTTAGAAATCTCAAAATCGTTTAGCACAAATGAATCACCCCAAAACGTTTGAAAGCGGTAAAAGAGGGGAACTATGTACTCACATTGAATTGAAGGTATCCTCGATCTAATGAACTTAACAAAGCTCGGGCAAATCAAGGAAATCAAGTAGTACCTAGTAATCGGATCGCTAAGTTAATAAATCGGCACCTAAATCGGAAGATCGGGTAGGATGAGGTCTCGTAAACCAAATGAGTATTAAAAATCATGTGATATGGTTTAACAAAGCCTATATCCTAAATCGGAACCTATTCTAAGTGCTTACGACCCATTACGACCCATTAACATAGCTTAAGCTACTTTAACGCGTCGTTTGCGCAAAAGCGCGTTCGAGACGCCTAACTAGTCCTATGACAAGTATTATATGCCCTAACATGTTTAAATATGTTGCATAATCAGTTTAAGTGGCAAAAGTTAAGTTACATATGCTTAAATACCAATTATGCATGAAAAGGGCATTTTGGTCATTTTCCTAAGGCATATAAACTACCTCTCATAACAACTAATTAAACTAAGTTACCATAAGGTATAACCTCGGAAGGTTATTCCCTATACAACTATGGTCACAATATATGCTTGGTCGGATCCTAACGATCTACCAAACGGGTCGGGTTCGAAAGTCTAAGCGCTTGTCAAGACCGCTTGACTTAGGAACCTATACAAGCACCAGACCAAAAGTGACGAGTTAAACATGTTAAAACATGTGTAACTAAGTTAGAAAGCAGGTTTGATACCAAAACAAAGTGTTTTGATACCCGAAAATAGCTTCGATTCAAAATACGCATAAACACGTATTTTGACCGAAACTTTGACTCGTCACTTTGACTAGTCGACGTGGTAATCAGTAGATATAGTCACATGGGACTATAACCATCGTCATTACGCCCACGTTGCAAAGTTCAAACGAACTTTGTGTTGACCAAATCGTGGTCAAAGTATAAAGTCAAACACTGTTTAACTTTCACGCGTGAAAAGCAATAAAAACATGAAAGAAGCTTACAAAAGGTGCAAGCAATGAAGAATTTGATCTAAAATACTCAGGTATGAAGCTAAGTCTTCAACTTAGAGCAGATTAGAGCAAATGTGTGGGAAATGTGTGAAAATCAAGTGGGTATTTATAGATTTTCAAGAACCGTTAGAATCATTTCTCGTAATTCGGGCTTTAATCTGGACCTTACAAGTGTTGCCCACTGATTTACAATACTAGGGGTGTCCAGAACCAGCTTAAGGTTTGATTAAACCATGTCCAAAAACCAGAAAACCAGCTGTTGTTGCTGAAAAACTGTTTTGCTGATCTGGGCATCAGTCGCACCGTGTGTAAGATGAGGTCCCATCTTACGCGCCCCGCGAGGGACAAGTTTCACAGATTGGCAGAATTAGTCCCTGCATGTTAAAAACTCAGTTTTTGACATGTTTAAGCCCAGTTAACCCCATTTCAAGGCTCCACAATGAAGTTAAAGCATAGGGAACATGAAATGTGCTTGAAAACATCTCGGATGTCGGTTCGTTTGGTCGTACGGTTGCGTCATTCGGTTAATTACGACGAAAACTCGAACGGACGCGAAAACGATCCAAATTGCGCGACGAATGGTATTTTTGCATTCCAATAACTAAAATAAAATATATTAATGATTAAAAAAATTTTGGATGTCCGGATATGTTCAGAATGTAAGATATGCGCGTATATGCAAACTTATTCACTTTTTGACCCTTTTAGTCCCTGTTTGATCAAAAAGTTTATTTTCGCATACCGAACCCCTCAAAGCCTATTTCTAAGCTATGTAAAGGATATTTAGGGTATGTTTAACTTATGATCATGTTCTGAAATGTTCGTTACCATTCGAATCGGTATACTTTCGCAGTTTGACGCAAATAGTCCCTGCGATCGAATAAACTTGTTTTCGACACACCAAACCATCCAAAACTTATTTCTAAGTTATGTAAGGGTTATTTAAGGTATGTTAAACCTATGTCACTGTTCCGGAGTATTTTTTGCGTTAAACTGATTACGTTTACGCATCAGTTCGCGTATAACTTTCAAGAAAGCGATTTAAAGTTCGAAATTGAACAAGAATTGATATGTGCAAATGATATAAATATTTATACAAATCCCAAGTATGAAACACAAGATTTCATTGGTTTTGTATTTGTATGATGGTCGTAGAGGCACAAATGTCACAGTCTCCCCTACTTTAGGAAATTTCGTCCCGAAATTTATTCGTAGGAGTCTGTCTGTAACGTTGTGTTAAACAATGGTCTTGCATGGAATCTAGGGTGTCAATGATTTGCATAGAGTAACCCATCAAAGATTTCTATGTAAGACATAATTTTATCATTCCCTAGTGGGTGCTTCCTTAGATAAAATAGGAAGTGGGAACGAGTGATTTGATTAATGATAAAGATCAAACTAACCAGTAGTTCTGAGAGTATCCTTTAAGAATCTAACTTATTAAAATAGAATGATCTTGTAAAGATTTGTATTTCATTTCTCCAGTGGATATTCTTTAGAAGTGAAAATGAATGGATGATTCACTTTCTCCAATGGGTTCTTCGTCAGATGTGGAAATGAAATACGAATAGGTTATTCATTTCCAATGGATATTTCTTCAAAAGTTGAAATGAATGGATAATTCAATTTCTCCAATGGATACTTTTATTAGAAATGAAAATGAAGGAATGGATATGCTGTTCATTTCTCAATGGTTATTTCTTCAGAAGCGAGAATGAATGGATGATTCATTTTCCGCACTGGATTGCTTCGTCAGAAGTAGAAATGAAGGATTGCGCAAAGAATATTCATTTCTCTGATGGATTTTTCTTCAGAAGCGAAAATTAATGGATGATTTATTTTCCTTGGTGGATACTTTGTCAAAAGTGGAAATGAAGGATTATTAAATAAGATATTCATTTCCTTGATGGATATTTCTTCAGAAGCGAAAATGAATGGATAATTCATTTTCCTCAATGGGTACTTCGTCAGAAGTGGAAATGAAAGAATCGATATATGATTACTCATTCCCCAATGGATTTTTCTTTAGAAGTGAAAATGAATGGATAATTCATTTTCCTCAGTGGATACTTCATCAGAAGTGGAATGGAGTTATTTATCTTCCTCAGTGGATATTTCCTCAGAAGTGAAAATGAACGGATGGTTCATGTTCCTCAGTGGGTACTTCATTAGAAACGAAGATGGCAAAATTAATGCAGAATTATTCATTCCCTTAGTAGGTATTTCTTTAGAAGTGAAAATGAATGATCAATTCATTTTCCTCAGTGGGTACTTCGTCAGAAATGGGATGAATTTATTCATTTTCCTCAGTGGGTATTTCTTTAAAAGTGAAAATGAACGGATGGTTCACTTTCCTCAGTGGGTACTTTATCAGAAATGAAAATGAATTTGTTCATTTTTCTCAGTGGATATTTCTCAGAAGCGAAAATGAATGGATAATTCATTTTCCTCAGGGGTACTTCATAAGAAATGAAAATGAACATGGTTCATGAATAGATTATTCATTTCCCTCAGCTGATATTTCTTTCAAAAGCGAAAATTGAATAGCTAGTTCATTTTTCCTCAGCGGGTACTTCATCAGAAATGGAAATGAACATAGTTAACTTTTGTTTCTTGATTAGATTGATACATGACAAAACTTGCTGTGGTTTCTGTGCACTGAATTCCATAATTATGTATGCATCCATAATTACGTAATTCCTTACACAGTCCCCACAGTTTATTTTATAATGTGTAGGGGATAGAATCGGTCGAACACATAACACGTAAGCACATAATAGTCACACGATTGTCCATTTGGTTATCAATTCGTTATCAGTTTGTTATTAACTTGTCATTAACTTGATGTCGATTTGTACACATGAATTCAAAGTTCATCAGGAATCCAATCAATTGACTACAACCAGTACCTTAAACATCCTCAAGAATCTATCTATAAAGATAGGATATTCTTATAAGGATTCGATTTCGTTCACAATGAATCGTAATATTCGTATTAAAGCACACAAAGAATTTGATTAAGGACTTTGATTTTGTACTTTAAACATCCACAAGGATCTAACTATGAAGAAGATCCTATAAGGATTTGGAATTCATATATCGGAAAATGTTTAGGAATTTGGTACTAAGTATGCTAAGACCACATACGAAGTATAGTGTTTATGGTATCAAGGTGCTAGATATGCTAAGACAACATAGGAAGCAAATGGGTCCTTGAAATTTTTGTGCTAAGCATGCTAAGCTATCATACATAGCAGGGTGTTCTTGAAAATCGCGTAAAACGTATGCTAATACAACATACGGGCTGTTTGTTTCTGAAAGCTATGGAATCGTTAAAAATATGTTTTTGAAAACCTTTAGTAATGTTTTTGAAATCATGTACTAGGTATATTAGGTAAACATTTGTTTATTAAATGTTTAAAACCATGTGAGATGATTTTGAAAACATGTATGAGGTTTTCGAAAACATGCATAATCTTTTGAAATCATATGTTATGTAAAATATCGTGAAGTCGGAAAGATATGATGTGTATATCGCATAAGACCAATTAAGGACTCACAGAAGTACCCTTGGGTATCCAAATAAGGATTTAAAGCGGTACTTTGGGTATTCGTTCAAAGTTGTAACTTGTACCTTGAACTTCGTTTCGTAGAAGAAACGAGTGCCTAGGATTTTTTTTTGTTGGAGATCGCGAACGATCATAAAAAATGAAGAACCACGAAAGTAGTTCGTTTTGCAAGGAACACGGTTCCTTGGTGTCGGTATTGTAGGGGATATATCATTTGTACATGTAACCACACTTGTTTTTGTACATCGTAATGCAGATAAATGTTTATTTATAAACCAAAATATTTGCTTCATTGTTCTAGGATTACAAAAGGAAAATAATATATAAAGTCTGATCGTTTCAATAATAGCGTCGTCTTCCAGTTAGTCGAATGCTCATCCGCGTGCTGGATTTGCATTAGCAAGCTTTGGGCAATTATTTCTGAAATGGCCTATCTCGCCACAGTTGTAGCAAGAACCTGGTGGAAAATGAGCTTGAGCAGGATTGTTGTCAGCTTGATTTGGTGTAACTGCAGCACGACAAACCCTAGCTGTATGACCCGCAAGTCCACAGTTTAGGCATTTGCGGCATTTCACACTAGCATGATAATGAAGGTTACATTGGTTGCACAAGGGTGCAGTCCCGTTGTATAGCTTCTTAGCAGGGGGTTGAGCTGGTTGGTTAGGGACAGCTGGATCGTTTTGAGCAACCACGGCGAAGTTCTGAAAAGCCTTATGCTTCTTTGAATTCTTGGAGGACTCAGTCTGCTTATCTTTCGGTTTCATATCATTGGTTGGTTTCTTGTCCCCTTTTTGGAAAATTTTACCCTTCCTGATCTGTGATTCAGTCAAGGTAGCGGATAGCTCAATGGCCTGTCTAACTGTGGTAGGGTTGCTACCAGTAACAATGTCTTGAACTGAGTCAGGGAGGTCATCAATATACTTTTCAATTGCCTTATCCAAAGGCGTAACCATCGTTGGGCATAGTGGACTTAGCTCCTCATATCGGTCCGTGTAGGCTCGATGCTCACTACTATCTTGCTTAAGATCATCGAATTCCCTTTCTAATGACCTGATTTCATGAGGAGGACAGAATTCCTTCATCATTAGAGCTCGAAGCTCTTCCCAGGTTTGAGCCAATGCCACATCGGCACCCCTATCCCTCATCACGCCATTTAACGTGATGTCGTGGTCACAATCAAATTTAATCCAAATACTACTAATAGCTAGTGGTAAGTGGGTATCGAACACAGGGAGTTTGTGGAAAATGTGTTATTTAAAAATGTGTCTAAATTAACCAAGTTAAACTAAATGTAATGAAAGTAAAATGCAAGAGTTGGTTTGGTTGATTGAGTTTTAAAAAAAACTAAATTACTATTCTAATTTGCAAAATGAAAGTTTTGGTTTGTAAACAATTTAGAGACAAATGACTATCTTAAGTTTCCGGTTTGCTTCGACATTTTTGCTATCATTCAACTTGAAAGAATCACATAGACATGATTCATGTATGATTACTTGTTGTTATGAAAGGGAACTAAGTACTCGGATTCCTAGAACGCGAGGTTGTTACCCGATAACCAATTAATAAATACCCAATCCTAATTCTACCTATGATATCTCTATTGCCAACGGCACCAAGAACGTATAGTTTCGAACAAGATTAGCACACTAATTAACAATTTACAAGCAAGCAATCACACACCATAACAAACAAATCATAAAGAAGAGTTCATTATTCTAGAAATATAAAATCAAAACACAAAGTCTTACACAAACCTTCAACCCAAGATAATCATCAAAAGTTTAGCCACACATAGCTTTGACAATCATCTTCACAATTAGTTCAATGTTCATATGGATTCAAGACTAACAGGATGTTTAGAAATTGTTTCAAGCTCTCAAAAACACCGAAAATTCATCTCCAAAGTGTATGTAACCGAATGGGATTGATTGGGCATTAAAAGACACCATAAATCCGCATTAAAAGGTGGAAGTTACACATTTACGCAGGTCAGCGCCGTAAGCTACGGTGGCCACCATAGCTTACGGTGGCTTGGAATGGTTTACGGTAGCTTTAAACTGTCATACGGTGACCAAAAGTGCCAGTCGGTGCCGTCGTAGCTTACGGCAGACTTCAACATGAAAACTTGTTTTCAGCATAACTTTTTCGTTTCAACTCCGTTTTCTTCACCGTTTTCGCCTACGTTCTCGTAATTTCGTCCTCTATCATGCTATCCTCCTAATTCTTCAATTCCAAAAATTGATTTTTTCATTTATTCTCCGTGTTCCTTCCATTTTAAGCTCCCGTTTGTACCTGAAACACAAACAAACGTAGTTATCTAATTCTAGACAACTACCCGATTAAATGTAGGATTTTTTTTTATCATTTATACCACTTAAGGGTTGTCCTAACCGTTGCTTGCCCCAAGCAACTCGTTCACTAACCATTTCAAAACCACAAGCAATCAACATGCAAACCAAGCTAAAATGTACCGTCCTTTTACTAACTTTTTATCATACCACAAGACACACCCCTCACAACAACTCTCGGTGACAAGTAATATTAGCAACATTATGCTAACACGCTCAATGCAAGTGTGTGATTGTGCGATAATAAGCTTGTATACAAATCAAGTTTCCTCCTATCAAATACCTAGCATGCTTATGAATCAAAAGGACTTACGGGTTATAACGTGGCTATGTGTAAAGGTAGGAAAATGGTGGGATATATATGCAAGAGCTAATTGATTTGACCCGGTTTTTATTTCTACTACTAAACAAAGCAAACATCAACTATATACACAACTTCTTCAACATTCTCAACTACTATTACAACTAAATACTTCTTTTTTTTTTTGTATTTTTCTCATATGTTTCTCTTTCTTCTTTTTTTTTTCTTTTCTTTTTTTTTTCATTTTTTTCATAACACATCAAAACTCAACAATATAGACAAGAACATCAACAATCACAAACTAAATTCCTAAACCGGGTCGTCTCAATAGGTAAAGTTTTTTTTGTAAGAAGTAGGTTTGGGTCACAACCGAATAGTATAAGGCTCAAACATGGCTTTCTAAAGACCAAACCCCCACCCCTCACAATACCAAGCTCATATATGTAACGTATGAGGTCCAACCCCCAATTCCCACACTCTCACACATTCGGACGAGGCTACCTAAAAATCCCTATCATTTTCACAAGCATGCTAACTCTAGGATTTAACAAGCATTCATGCACAAGTTCTAATAACACAATACACACACCGCCACTCAAAACAAGGAAAGCATCTTTAATAATCATGTGTGGCTCAAACACTCACCAAGAAATGACTAAAAAGAGGTGTCGGTGTGTCAAGTGGAACAATATCAATTGTTCAGATTTCGACAATTTTTCGTTTGGTTTCAAAAAAAAATTAAAATTCTCAAAAATGCCCCCCCCATCCCCACACTTGGGATACATTGACCTCAATGTATGGTTTTGAAAGGAATTGATCGCTAAAACCCATTCAAACTCTTTTTTTTAAACAAAACATAAACAAACTAACTACCAAAATTTCAAATCTAAAGAACATAACAA